>LPNX010100474.1:45531-61725 GCA_001517045.1 Pseudotsuga menziesii | reverse complement strand
ATATCTCCATACCAAGGATCAGAGGTGGATATCAGGAAGATGTGCTCATCTGGGAATGAGTCATCTTCAACCACTACATCTTCTTCAGTAGGAAATTCTACTATAAGTTCAGCAAAAACTAAGGACTTATTAGACTTAGCAGATTGGAAATCCAAGTCAAACTCTTGGAGAATGACTATCCATTTGTTAAATTTTCCCCCAACAATTCGTCGGGATAAAACATATTGGAACGGATTCACATCCGCCACTACCATGGTGGTCCTCAGTAAAATGTAGTGACGTAACCTCTGCACAGCATAAACAGCTTCTAAGGCTAATTTCTCAATGTGGGAGTATCTAAGTTCAGGTCCAGCCAAAGCATGGATAAGATAATAAATGGCATGCTCTACAAGCTTATCGTCCTCCTGGACTAGTACTACCCCAATGGTCGACTCCGACGCAGCCAGATATAATATAAAATCCCTAGAATAATCTGGTGGACGTTATAAGGGTGCGGACAGCAAAGATTTTTTCAATGCCTTGAATGCAAGTTGTGTGGTTTCATCCCATACAACTGGGGTGTCCTGTTTGAGCAGTCACATGAAACCCTTAGTAATCTTGGCATAATTAACAATAAAACGTCGAAGGAAATTAGACTTTCCTTGCAGCCTTTGAAGTTTCCTAAGAGAACGAGAAGGAGGAAGATTTACAATAGCCTCAACTTTCAAAGGATCCACCTGGATGCCTCTACTAGAGACTATGAATCCGAGTAATATTCCTGACTCAATGTAGAATACACACTTTTGGGGATTCAAACGAATTTTATAATATCTGCATCTTTCAAATATCAACCGTAAATGATCTGGATGTTGAATCCTCTTACGAGAATGTGCGGGAAGATCATCAAGGTATGGTTCGACAATGGATTTAATGTCATGAAAAGCAAAGTTCATAGCCCATTGAAAGGTTGCCCCAACATTTTTCAATCCAAAGGGCATTTTCTTGTACGCGAAGGCACCCCAAGGACAAATGAAATTAGTTTTATGTTGGTCTTCCAGTTTTATTTGAATTTGACTGTATCCGGAGAAACCATCCATAAATGAAAACACTTCACTTCCCACATAGGCATCTATGATCTGGTCTATAAATGGTGTGGGATAGTTGTCCTTAGGACAGGCTTTATTAAGGTATCTAAAGTCTGTACAAACACGGATAGTCCCTTGCTTTTTATCAACAGGAACAAGGTTGGATACCCATTCAGTCAAAGCTATGGGATATATAAAACAAACATTCAACAACTTTTCAACTTCAGCTTTCACATCCATCGCTTTATGCGGGTTCACGGGTCTTAATTTTTGTCGAACTGGCTTGGCATCAGGATATGTTCGGATTTCATGTTCAACAATCGATGGATCTATGCTTGGCATCTCCTCATATGACCAGGAAAAGACATCGCGGAATTCCTTAAAAAGGGTAGTATAGATGGCAATCTCTTTAGGAGAGCAGTTTACACATATATATATATATGTTTTCCATGACATCAGGGTTTACAGAGAAGTTAATAGGTATAGTAGCGGAAATATTTTCCATATTCCCCTCGGCAAACATTCCTTCCCTAGGAAAAGGGTTGATAAGTGTATCAACATCTTCTGACAGTCTCACGTGAAACTCTTGGTTTTCTATTCTGCTTAGTTCTGGAAGAAAATAGGATTGATGATGAAGATACTCACAAATCTTATCACGTCCACTCATGGCTTCCAGAATAACTTCATCGAAAGGTAAAATCATATCTAAACAATCTATAGAATGCAAAGAGTTTTCCACCCATACAGGAAAATAGACTTCTTCCAGATCATCCGAGGCTATTAGAGGATCTAGAATGGGATCAACAGTGGCTTGAGTGATAGCTTGATAAGAAACCTCCACTGCCGATAGGGGTACTTCCAGTTCATGGGGGGTTGGGAGAACCTAAGGATCAGTCCTATCGACAACCGTAGTGATGGACTTCCCCACACTAGTAGAACCAATATAATTAATCGGGGATGGAATATCAAATGTGCCCATCAGTGATGTGTACATTCCAACCCCCAAGATCTATACAACAGGTTTGACCTGATCAACCAATGGTACAACGGACTCATTAGATTCTAAACGACCTTTTCGGGTAAAATCAAGTTGGTCAATAGTAACCAACTTGCCCTCATGTGGAAAAACCACTACACGAAAGATGACCAACGCAACAGCGGACATCGCATAAGTCCAGTTCCTTCCCAGAAGCAAATTGTAGTCCAAAGGAGCATCAATCACTTCTACTTCAACAGAAACTGCTTTGCCTACCAACTTAATTTTGAAAGCCGGCAAGATACCATGTGGACGAAAGGATCTTCCATCAAAAGCAGTAAGCAAAGTGTTTGATGGGACCAGCTCTGGGGATCCAAGAGCTTTCCAACAAGCCAAGGACATAACACATGTAGACGCACCCTCATCAACAACTGCCCTTCCAATGGTCTTACCACCATGGACGACATCTATTGATAAGGCTACATGGTAAGGCAAGTGAATTTTAACATTGGACAAATGAAACTTCGCCGTGAGACTCGAAGAGTCCATGCTACCTAAAGCTGCTAAGAGAGCATCCCGCTGGGAAGGACAACTCTGTAACACCTCTAAAGCTGACATTGCACACAGATTCTGGGCTAAATATTCAACCACGGAGTAGTTTGAAGCAGCCCTAGCATTAAGGTTATGCAAGGTCTTCTTGAAGACACCTTTCGGTATCTTCAGCATAGTTTTAGCAGGCTTCTCTATTGTGAGAGGGTTCGAAGTTTCACCTACAGCTTTACCCTTCTCAAGAGTCTCTTTCTCATAATTTTTGTTCCTTGTCTGCAACAAAGTTGAAGATCGAACCATGTTGATATAGTTTGGGTCAGGGGCAGTTTGAGTGCCCCCTGCTGTATTAGAAGCTGAAGCTGAGTTCTGTCCTTTGGGAAAAGGATCCTTTAGGACAGCCGGTTGTTGAGCTTTAAGCAGCTTATGGGCTTGATCCATAAGGGGAGAAAGGTCAGTAAGGTGGTCCTCTTGGCAAAACTTACAAGGGAACTTGACCTTCTTCTTTTCTTTTTTTCCCCCATCAGCATTGTTCACGGGATTTTGCTTGTTTTGATTTCCCTCTCCCTTCTTGCCTTTATTTTTCTTCCTGCTGGGCTGCTGATTGCCCTTCTGAGAGGTTTGTGCAAAAACATTTGCACTCTGGGGGGAGGGGGAAGCATTTACTGCCTCCGCCGTAGATTATTTGATGGACAACTAATGAAGTTGCTTAGTCAAATATTCTACGGTGGGAGAGTTAACGGACCCAACCACACCATCGGGATGGGGTCCAAGCTTAGGCTTCTCCGCATCGTGCAAAGGCCTCGGTGCCTCAGGGATAATCTCATATAAGATCCTAGATTGTGAATAAATCAAATCCAACTGCTGGGCATTGAGAATGGCTTCTTCTTCATTCGTCACTCCTGAGGTGGATACGTCCTTAGATATGTACAGCAACAGAGATTTAAGGAACCACTCTAAAAGGAACTCGAGAGGGATAGTGGCTTTTATAAGGCTCTTTCACCTCCTCCATTCTTAGATATGATTCAAGATGTGGGTAGCCTTGTTTTGCCTAAAAGTAGACAACAAGTCTGTTCCGAAATCATATCGGACCGAAAGATGAAAGTGGCTAAGAAGTGCACTAGCCAAGTCCCAGAAACTACTGAAAGCAGCAGAAGGCAATTCAATATACCATTTTGTCACCGTACCTGTTAAGGTTCTATGGAACAGCCTCAACCTTACTGAATCTTCATTCAGTGAATTTGAAGAACACCATAAATGGAATGTGGTGGCATGAGCCCCAGGATCTTCACCAGTTTTTCCTTCAAACTTAAGGATGTCCGATGGTAATTTGGTGGGAACAGGTGGCCACAAGGGGTCATGCCTCATCAAGTCATTCATAAATTTTGAAAAATCTGGCAAGTTTAAAGTTTCTAGGAATGGAGGTTTGGGTCGAATCGGGGAACTAAATGTGCCAGCTTGGGGATTAGAGGGACCTTCCCCCGAATGCCCATGGGTAAAAGCGGGGTTGCCCCCTGCCACCGGTTGCGAAGTGGGAAGATTGATTTGAAACAGATTCCATCTGTAAGCCACATGATTGTGTGTGGGAGGTGCAATGTAAGAAGTTCGGGCTGTCCCCATAGAAACAGGGGTCTAAAAGATAGGAGCCGGAATCCCTCCGCTGAACAACGAAAAGGGGGAGCTCGTGAATGGGACCGAAATGGGAGTTTGGAAACTTTTCCCATAAGAGGTGTTGTTTCCAAACTTCACTCCTACATAGGAAGGAGATGAACCTACGTATGGACTGGATGGGGGAATATGCCCCCCATTCCAAGCAAATCCTTGGACAAATGTTGAGGATCCTACCGGACCACTCTGGGTAGTATATGGAAAGGAAGAAGGAATAGTAGGTATACTAGGGATCCCAGTAACCATGTCACCAGAAGTACCTGCTAGGTTTGAGTGAACCGGTGGCTGAACCACCCGGCTTGCTGGAGTCAAAGGTGTAGAAGGTAGACTAGATCTAGGGGCACTTACCAGGGGAGGCAGTACCCCTTCAACCGAAACGGCTAAGGTGAAAAAAAAGGACTTTCTTCCGCAGAAGACATGATCCTACCCACAGGGACACCTAATACAGGTGAATCAAAAGGTCTAACCTGAACGATCACAGGATCATTTAAATCAGTCAAGGGGGCGTTAAAGTTTCTTGCAAACTCGTCAGTCTACAATTCTTCTATCTCAACTGTATCAAGTTCAAAATGGTTAGCTATCAGTTCTGGTTCACCAAGAACTTCACTTATTCCTACTGGTTCAAATGAACCATCTGTGTCCAATCTCCGCCTTTGGGGTATAGGTGGAGGCTCCAATGTGGTAAGAGGAGGAAGGTTTCTCAACCTTCTTGACCTTCTAGGAGGTTGGTCCTCCATGATTGAAAATTTAACAAATCACACCCTAAGGCCAACTAAACATAGGTAAAACCACAGAGCATACACTATAAAAATCGTAAAGCCTCAAGCAATCAAACAAGGGTAAAATATATACTTTCCCAAAGAAAGCTGATGAATGATTACTTGGCGTCCTTGAAGTGGTTCTTAGGCACAAGCAGAGGAATCACCCAACCGCCCTCCTACACTTTCAACAAGGGTTACCTTCCAAGCCCATTCAAGGTGAACCAAAAATAGCCTTCCAGTTTACCTAGGTATTAACACTAAAAGACAAGAGACTAAAGGCTACCTTAGCTATACCAACACTCTGGGGGGACAGTCACAAGCCTGACTCGTACGCATGAGCAGGGTAGCTAAGCCCGAAACTCTGTCTAGGACAAAATCCCCAGATGTGTAAAAGTCCTGATCTACGCTTTGACAAGGATTCGGAGGGTTATCTCCTTTGTCCAAGCCTCCACGCAGCCTCGTGCTTGACTACCATTTGAGAGGAGCTTCCCAGATACAGTCGATAAAGTCAAGGATTTACCTAAAGAAAGGTCCACTATGTCTGAGTTTTAAAACTTGTGGGAATTTTACACTTCCTAGCCCACAAGTCTAGCCTAAGCTAGTAGGTGAAAGGCTCCTAAAAACAAAAATTACTAGTAAATTTTAATTATGCATTCATTTTAAAGGGTTGTTTCTTACTCAGAAGGAAATGGAGTGATGTACTTATGGTGTTTTTGACTCAATATGAAGTAAATGAAAGTAAAGGTGTATTCACAACAAATTACCACTATTTAAAACAAACTTTTTTTCTTTTTGCAAATATATATTGATGAATTAAATGCAAATGATAAAAGAAACTAAGCCTATGTTTTTTGTAGCTTTTGAGATTAATATTTTTAAACTGAAATAAAAACTACTTATGCAAAAAGCAAAATGAAAAAGCTTGACAATGTTTTCTTTTCACTTTTAAAAATGCTCAAACTCTACTATGCACCTAAAATGCACTATACTTGAGTAAACTTGGAATTAATGAACTGTATAAAACCAACAAACTGAAGTAAAGCAGGCTGACAGAACCAAGAAACAACCAACAAAGGCAGACTAGGAACCCTAGCTTGGGTGCACACAATGACAAAAATCACTGTAGACTTATAAAGGCAAGTGACAAACCAATCAATATTGAAAGATAGACTGGAAAAACAAAGCCCAAGACCCTGATCACTGATCTGGACAGAGACACTTCAACCTACAACCCAAACAGGCCAAGCTACTTCAGCATGCAAACAGAAAATAATCTAAGCAAAAGAGACTCAAGGGCTTTCGAAAAAGCACAAAGTGTGATCACCAATAGGTCTTCAAACAGACATCACAACATTTATAAAGAAAGTATACACAGAAATAGGAAATACACATAGAGAGGGACAAGAAAACCCAATCCTAAAAATTCCTATTTCCAGGCTTATACGTGACTGTATAGAAGGGCAACCCACGTATTATACGCGACTGTCCAGTAGAGCAACCTACGGTGTTATCCATATGAATGGCACCTCTCCGTCTGAGTGCCGACATCCCTTATGTTGGCACACAAAAGGACATCTATGGATTAAGGTTTTCCCATAACACTATAGGTTGGCTTATTATAAAATACATTTCTCCTCCATCCAGCTGGTTACTTTGCCATTTTGCTATGTTAAGTTGTATTCGCGACTCTCTACATGTACAACTCACGGATCATTCGCGAGTGTCGGTTGCTGCAAGTCACGAATGAATGTATTCGCGGGTTGCTCTTATAGCAACCCGCGGATCATTCACGGGTTGTCCTTCTACATACCCACGAATATGTCCCTTGACATTTAAAAATAAAAACACACGATGATATGAGATTATTTAAGCCATTTACCTTAATCACCTTAACTGTCTCAACCTTCGAAACTGCCTTATTTCCTCCATATAAATACAGGCCTTGGGGAGGGTGTTTGATATATAGACTTGGAGAGCAAAGTTATGCTGGTGGATTGTATACAGAAGTATTTGGAGCAGTGGAACTCATAATCCTTTGGCTACAGAGGAGTCCTTGTCTTGGGCGTTGGGTTGTAACCTGAATTCTTTCCATTCTTGATAATAAAGAGAATCCTTCTTCCATATGTGTCTCATGTATATTGGTTTGATAAATGTTTATGTTCCTGCATTTTATATATGATTTATCTAACCTACTTAGATATATATGAATCACCTTGTATCTGGAAGATTGACTCTTGACAGGTGAAAGAGGAGCAACCTTGGAGACTTTGGAGGTGAAGCAGAACGGAAGAGGACTAGCAAGGATCGACCTTCGTTAATCGAATAAGTCTTTCTCATCCTCCTATTTCCTTTACTGCACTCTATAAGTCAATTGTCTGCAAGTTATTTGAGTATGTTGGTAACCCCAGACCTATGGTTATTAGGTGTATAATCCTGTACAATAGAACTGGTGACTCCGCTGGGGAAGCCTAGACCGCTGTAGGTTGTTTCTGTCACCCCTGACTAGTCTTTGCTTGAATTCTGTATGTGATCTTACATCCTGGTTCATACTTGCCTCAGTATTTGAAAGTCTTGGGAATTTTTCTTTCTTTTTGAGAAAAATATTATATCTATTCGCGAGTTACTCTTCTGAACAGTCGTGAATACAAGTTTGCATTCGCGGGTTGCTGTACTGGATAGTCGCGGATCATCCGCGGGTTGCTCTTATATACAGTCGTGAATCTGCCTGGAAGTAGGGATTTTTTAAGTTAAGGTTTGCTTGTTCCTTTCTTTCTGTAATCCCTGTTGGTGAGTTGATTTTATTTATGAATGCTGTGTAGCTTGTCTGAGTGCCTCTGTTGATCACACTTTGTGCTTTTTCGAAATCCCTTGAGTCTCTTTTACTTGGATTATTTTCTGTCTGCATGCTGAAGTGATTGGTCTGTTTGGGTTGTGGGTTAAAGTGTCTTTGTCCAGATCTGTGATCAGGGTCTTAGGCTCTGTTTTTCAAGACTGTCTTTCGACAGTGGCTGGTTTTCATTTGCCTTTGTAAGTCTACAATGATTTTTGTCATTGTGTGCACCCAAGATAGGGTTCCTAGCCTTCCTTTGTTGGTTGTCTTTTGGTTCTTTCATCCTGTTTGCTTCATTTTGTTTATTTTAGACAGTTTATTTGATTCAATTTTTCTCAAGCACAGTTCATTGTAGGTGCATGAATCTAGGGAGTTAGTGTCATCCTTGTTGCTTGTATTTTTATAGCATTAGGGTTTGCTCTTTGCTTTTACCCCCACCTCCTTTGCTCGGTATGGTTTTTGGCTTATGTTTCTGGTCAGCCTCTGTTGGTGACCTTTGTTTGAGTTTAGAAGCTTGTTGGTGTTGGTTTCCTTCTTGTTTTGTTGGTTAACTTCACCATGCCAAAATTATTGACTTGTCTTTTATGCAAGCCTTCCTTCCCAGTAGGGTTTATGCTAACTTTAGTTCAGTCTAGAGTTTGTTTGGTGGTTGTATAGCAAAGTTCCTTTTGCTTTGTTCTTCTTATCTACATACTTTTCCTTGTAGTTTGTTTTTCTTTTTCATTTATAAAATAAAATTAAAAAGAACGTATACTTGTTTTCGCTGCTTTTCCCCCTACCTCCTTCTTTGGCTTGACCTTGTTGGACAAGGTACTGAGCAACCTTTGTTTGTAGGTTTAGATTGATACTTGGGACTTCTTGACCTTTGTTTAAGTCAGTCTTTTTGCTCAGTCTCTTCATTCCAAAGTTGTTGGCTTGTTTACTTTTGTAATCCTTCTTTTCAAGAGAGGTTGATATCTAACTTTAGGGAAACCTAGGGTTTGTTTGTGGGGAGTAGAGTAGTTGTCTATTTTCTTTGCTTTCAGTACTTGCTTGCATTAGTTGATAGGCTGATTTTTCTTTTGCATTTATAAAAAAAAAGACAAAAACATATGTTTGCTTTATATGCATGTAGATTAGGTTTTTAGTCTAGATTGCATGGCATATCATTGTTTTTGAAAAATATAAAAAGAATTTGTTCTTTTGTGGCTTTCAATTTTCTATTTGAAAATATAAAGAGAATAGTTTTTGCTTTTTGCATTTCATATATCTTTGCTTAGTCATTTTGTTTCAACTTTGAGTCAAAACACCACATAAGTTTCATGCCATTGACCCTCTGACTAAGAAAAAACCCTTAAAATAAACGATATAATTTAAAAATTACTAGTAAGTTTTATTTTATAGGGTCATACACCAACTAGCTCAGGCTAGACTTGTGGACTAGGGAGTTTTCAACTCTCCACAAGTGTTAAAATTTCAGACGTAGTTGACCTATCACTAGGTAAATCCTTGACTTTATCGACTGTATCTGGGAAGCTCCTCTCAAACGGGAGTTAAGAACGAGGCCGCGTGGAGGCTTGGACAGAGGAGATAACCCTCCGAATCCTTGTCAAAGTGTAACTCAAGACTTTTACGCATCTGGGGATTCTGTCCTAGACAGAGTTTTGGGCTCAGCTACCCTGCCTATGCGTACGAGTCCGGCTTGTGACTGTCCCCCCAGACTGTTGGTATAGCCAAGGTAGCCTTTAGTCTCTTTGACATCTAGGGTTCATACACAGGTACACTGAAAGGTTATTTCTGGTTGACCTTGGACGGAGTTGGAAGGTAACCTCGGTAGAAAGTGTGGGAGGGCGGTGGGTGATTCCTCCGCTTGTGCCTAAGAACATCTACAGGGACACCAAGTAACTATCTCTCAGCTTTATTCTGGAAAGTATATCTTATACCTATTTGTCTGTTTGGCTTTAGGAATTTTTAGTCAGTGCTGTGTGGTTTGTCTGTACTTAGTGTGCCTTTAGGTGTGTTCTTTGTAATTTTGGTTGCTTATCAACATCGTACTTTGTCTCCTAGTTTAAAACCATGGCTAACACCCCTTCGAACACCAACCAAGAGATCCCCATGCTGGGAACTCCTTGTACTATTCCTCTCACGGGGAATGTTGGTGTTCCCTTGATGGCCACTCTGAATCTTCCTGGATTCACCCTAGGGATACCGGTGTGGTTTTTTTCCACTCCAACTGTCCTGAATGCTCTTGATGCTTCTCAAGTAAGCTCCTTTTATCAAGGGCATCAAAACACTGCTTCCCCTTCACCTGTAGTTGTTTCTCCTCCTCCTTCTACCTCATGCGGTGAAATTACTGATACTAGTAACCGGCAGTCTAAAAGGAGTAAAAGAAGGAGGAATAGGAAGAAGGCACATAAGCAAGGGGGCACCCATTCAACCTCTGCAAGTCAATTTGAACCTCACCACCCAGCCTCTGTAGTTCATGCTGGGGGCATCTATCCAACCTCTGCAGGTCATGCTGGATCTAGTCACTTAGCCTCTGCAGGTCATGCTGAGGGCACCCATTCAACCTCTGTTGTTCAAGTTGAATCTCCCCATCCAACCTTTGTTGTTCATGTTGGATCCATCCACCTAGCCTTTGTTTTTCATACTAGGGGCACACACTCAACTGATGCAAAGCAGATTGATCCTAACCATTCAACCTCTGTTGTTCATGTTGGTGGTGCCCATCCGACCTCTGTAAGTCATATTGGATCCAGTCTCTTACCCTCTGCAAGTCATGTTGGGGGCAGTCTCTCAACCTCTATGGTTCATGATGGAGACAATCCATCAGCTACTATGAGTCATGTTGACACCGTTGAAAAGAATACCCGTTCAAAACACAAGCCCAAGTTTCCTTGTAAACTTTGTGAGGGAGACCACCTTACTTATAAATTCCATTCTATTCTGAAGGTGCGAAGAGTTTGGTTTAATGGTCATCCCATTTTTGAACATCCTGAATATTTTCAACAACCAGCCTCTCTTAGTCAGGTTGGACCCGGTCACCCAGCCTCTATAGTTCATGCTGGGGGAAAAATCTTAGCCTCTGCAAGTCATGCTGAGAGCAAACAATCATCCACTACTAGTCATGTTGACACCGTTGAGAAAATTGGTCGTTCGAAGTGCAAACTTAAGTTCCCTTGTATGCTATGCAAGGTAGATCATCTTACTCACAAGTGCCCTACTATCACAGAGGTGCAAAGAGTGTGGTCCAAGACTCAAGATTTTCCTTCTCCTGAACAACCTATAGTTTCTCAACAACCTATTCAACCTTTGGTTGATCAAGTGGTCGAACCAATATCAGATTTGGTCAATCCCACTCTTCTTTCAGAGAGTGACCCTGATGTGATTGAACCAATGTCATATTTGGTCAATCCCACTCTCCCTTCTGAGAGTGACTTTCACGAAGCGGTTGAAACGATTCCATTGTCGATCAATCCCACTCTTCCTTTGGAGAGTGAAGTGTCTACTAGTCACATTTTCTTCACTGCCTATTCAGAACTTACTGAACAAGGGGGCACTGAAATTTTTTCGGAGAAACCCCCACCAAGCTCTCGAATTGCTTCCTTTGATTGGGATAGCCTAGTTGAGCCACGCCTTCCTTCTAATGCACCTTTCCAGATAAAGGTCAAAGTTGAACTATATACGATTGCTCATTGTATTGTTGATGAAGGAGCCTCAATTAGTATTTTGTCTTCTCGTGCTTGGAGAGGCATGGGATCTCCCAGCCTTGTGTCGACTGCTAGTCAGTTACTGGCATTTGATAGAAGAACTTGTATAGCCTTGGAAATTCTTTCTCAAACACCTGTTACTTTGGGTGGGAAGACTGTCTTAGTTGACTTCATGGTGATAGAAGACCCCTTGGACTTCAATATGCTCCTTGGACGTGATTATGTCTATGCCATGCAAGCTGTAGTGTCAACATTCTTTCATGTGATGTACTTTAATCATGGTGAAGAAATTGTCAATATCGATCAGTTGGATTTTATTGATCTGTCTCCTGACCCAACTAGAGACCAGGTCTTTCATTTATTGATTCCCATTGTTTCTATAGACACTACCCCACCACAGGTGAACTATGTGGCCTCTTGTCCTTTGCATTAAATTTTTTTTAAGAAGTAGCCTCTGTTTTCATGCTTACCTTCTCAGGACATGGTCCCAGCAGTTGAACGGGTGAGTCATCCTATACATACTGTAGAGCCTTCTCTCCACTCTTTCAATCCATTTGAAAGTTTAGACATGTTTCCTATCTCAAATGATCTCCTTCCTTCTGATGAAGTATTCCTAGAGTCTTTGATACAGTCTGACCTTCTTTTGGATATTGGTTTAGTTGTGACTAAGTCTAACCCTGATTTGCTTAGTAAGCCTGATTTTCCCATGGATCAGTCTTCTTATATTGGTCTTGTTGAGTCTTTTGACTCTTCCTTCAAACATCAAGTCAGTGATCCTGATGAGTTTGATTTTTCTTATGAATTTTTCAACACCTGTGATACTGAGTTTGTTCCTACAGACTCTATCTCTCTTGTTGATTTTTTCTCTCCTTCTGAGGTTTATCTTGACGATTATAAACCCTCGAGCCTTGGTTCTATAGAATCCTCTTCGGAGGATTCTACCTTGACTTTACCTTTTGTAGAAGTTAGCAAAGTCACATGTGTTTCTGCCAAAGTGACCCGCATCGGATCGTTTCTTCTGAACATGCTTCTGATGTTGTTGTTTCTTGGAGACAGGATTTGTAGTTGGATTCACAACTGTTTATTGGCCTGACCTTGTTGTTCAAGCTGTAATTGCATTTGCATGTGCCTTGCTCGCACTTATGAGCCTGATGCCGGCTTCCACGCTTTTAGCTCATTGTATAAGCCCTCATCTTTGTTCTCATCGTCGCTAAGCCTTGTATCATTTTTCCTTTGCAAATTGACACCCTTTACCTTGAGGAGACGTTCCCTGAGTGTCCTTATCTTGCTCACTTTCCTTGAATTATGCATAGTTTTGTTCCTTGCGCTTGGAACTAGTTTCGCCTATCTATGACACTCGTCTCCTCGCATTTAGAGCATTCTTTCTGCTCTCCTTCGAGCTCGTTAAAAACAGTAAGGAGGCCATGAGTTGAATTTTCTGGACTCGTTAAAACTTCACGGGAAATATTTTGATTTTCTTTAGGCCCAGGTATGACTCCTAAAAATAGACCTGACTACCGAGTAAACTTGTCGATTCAAGCTCGTTAAGAATATGTGAATGGGCATCCACATTGGTGGTAGGTTTTTTCTTTCTCAGACCATGTGGAATAATACGAGAAAGGATCCCTCTCTTTTCTTTTGAATTGAGAAGAGTATTCTCAGGAATAGGTTTATCTCTTTTCCGGACCTGAGGGACTAAACTTACGGAAAAGGAACCCCCGGTATGAGCTTAGTTTTCTCTTTTTCGTGCTCTGGACCAAAACATGAAAAATATTTCGAGTGTACTTTATGTCTTTGTCATGCTCGTTAAACCATAAAGAACAAAGCATCGAGTTTATTGTTGTAAGCCCCATTTCTCGTAATCAAATGGATCTTTCTGAGTGATATTTCCTTCCTTCACACTCGTAAAACTCAGGCTATATGCTGCTTTTGAAGGAGCGTTAGGTAGGTGGTAATTTAACCTTTTTCAGACCTTCCTGACTAAGTACGAAAAACTTGCGTCTTTTCTTCTTCGGAAGTTAAGAGAGTTCTTCTTTGGTATGTTTTATATTTTTTTGGCCTTAGGAGACTAAATTGTACGAAAAAGGACCCCCCTGGAGTCTTCTTTGGAGTTTTCAGACTCTCTAAACTATGAAAACATCGTCGAGCATGTACTAGTTCAGGCTCGTAAAATCCATGAATCAGTGCTTTATCAAGCATTCTTTTTTTTTTCTTCGAGCTTGCCAAAAATGAAGATGGTCCCAAGTTTTCTTTCTTAGACTCGTTAAAATTTAACAGGGAAGGTAAGGAAGAAGTATTCTCTTTTTTTCAGTAATGGCAGCATGTCATCCTTGAACATAGCACTCTTTGTTTTCCGATATCCATGTTTCAGTGTTCACTTGTGCTCAGCTATCACTTTGAGTTTCTTACTCCTCCTCTTGTCTATTATACCTAGGGAATTTGATCATGTCTCCTACATGAGAGATAAGTCTAGTTGTTCATTCTATAAGTTATACGCTGCCTTGGTTCATCTCTGTGGTGTGCTCACTATTCAAGGACTCTTCCCAATGTCTTCTTTATAGCCTGATCCCATCATTGTTATATCTGTTATCTATTTGTGTCTCCCTTCTTTTTACCAGTTCCTAGTCACTCTTGTGATCCGTTGGAGGATCTATTGCCTTCCTTATCACCGCATGGTTCCGTTTCAGCACTTCCTAATGACGAATACCTAGAGTTTTGACGATGGTACCTCAGGATTCACTTTTGTCATTGGTGAATTCCTTTGCTTCGGTTGTTGATTATCATCTATTGATTGACAAACTGTTGAATCCTTTCCATGTTCAACTTCAGTTTACCCTTATTCACATGGCTTGGATTGTACTGCTTCTTTGGGATCCTTTATGAAGACCTTAGTTCCTCACCTATGCACTAAGTTGCGCAAGATTATGCTCTATTCCTATACATAGCTTCCAAATCTTTGAAGACTCATTATTGTATATTGTGGCTTTGATCCACTTTTGTAATATACGTGGTTTTATACCCGTATTATATGATGTACTCACATATTGTAAAGGAGCTAGTGATCCAGTAAATTGAACATAGCATCCTTAGATGTAACTTTGTATATGACATTATTATGTATTTGTTTCAGGTACTCTCTCTGCTCCATTGGATTTCTGAGTTCTCCAAATATGATGATTATAATGTATTTCGGCCATTGTTTCCATCTAACCTCACAAATTAGGGGGCATCTATTATCCATCTGAATGGCACCTCTCCGCCCGAGTGCTGACATCCCTTATGTTGGCACACAAAAGGACATCAATGGATTGAGGTTTGCCCATAACACTATAGGTTGGATTATTATAAAATACATTTCTCCTCCATCCAGCTGATTACTTTGCCATTTTTCTATGTTAAGTTGTATTCGTGACTCTCTACATGTACAACTCACGGATCATTCACGAGTGTCGGTTGCTGCAAGTCACGAATGGATGTATTCGCGGGTTTCTCTTATAGCAACCCACGGATCATTCGCGGGTTGTCCTTATACATACCCGTGAATATATCCCTTGACATTTAAAAATAAAAACACGTGATGATCTAAGATTAGTTAAGCCATTTACCTTAATCACCTTAACTGTCTCAACCTCCTCAACCTTCGAAACTGCCTTATTTCCTCCATATAAATACAGGCCTTGGGGAGGGTGTTTGATATATAGACTTGGAGAGCAAAGTTATGCTAGTGGATTGTATACAGAAGTATTTGGAGCAGTGGAACTCAGAATCCTTTGGCTACAGAGGAGTCCTTGTCTCAGGCATTGGGTTGTAACCTGAACTCTTTCCATTCTTGATAATAAAGAGAATCCTTCTTCCATATGTGTCTCATGTATCTTGGTTTGATAAATTTTTATGTTCCTGCATTTTATATATGATTTATCTAACCTGCTTATATATATATGAATCACTTGTATCTGGAAGATTGACTCTTGACAGGTGAAAGAGGAGCAACCTTGGAGACTTTGGAGGTGAAGCAGAACGAAAGAGGACTAGCAAGGATCAAACTTTGTTAATCGAATAAGTCTTTGTCATCCTCCTATTTCCTTTACTACATTCTAGAATTCAATTGTTTGCAAGTTAATTGAGTATGTTGGTAACCCCAAACCTATGGTTATTAGGTGTATAATCCTGTACAATATGCGGATGCAAACCTCTATATGCAACTGTGCAGAAGAGCAACCCGCGTATAGGTACAATTTTTTTTCTCAAAAAATAAGAAAAATCCACAAGAATTTCAAACACTGTGACAAGTATGAACCAGGATAAAATACCACACACAGACTTCAAAGCAAATACTGGTCAGGGGTGACAGAAACAACCTACAGCAGTCTGGGCTCCCCAGTAGAGTCGCCAGTTTTGTTGTACAGGAATAAACACCTTATAACCGAAGGTCTTGGGTTACCAACATACTCAATAAACTTGCAGACAATTGAATCTAGATTGCATTAAAGGAAATAGGAGGATGGGAAAGAATCACCCGATACACGACTGTTGATCCTAGCTTGTCCTCTTCCGCTCTGCTTCTCCTCCAAAGTCTTCAGGGATGCTTTCTCCTTCACCCGTCAAGGATCAATATTCCAAATACAAAATGATTCATATATATAAACAGGTTAGATAAACC
>LPNX010100474.1:21676-45491 GCA_001517045.1 Pseudotsuga menziesii | reverse complement strand
AACATTTATCAAACCACAATACATGAGATACATTCAAGACACAATATGGAAGAAGGATTCTCTTTATTAACAATAATGGAAAGAGTTCATATTACAACCCAATGCCTGAGACAAGGAATCCTCTGCAGCCAAAGGATTCTAAGTTCCACTGCTCCAAAGACTTCTGTATAAACTCCACCAGCATAACTTTGCTCTCCAAGTGTATATATCAAACACCCTCCCCAAGGCCTGTATTTATAGTTGGTGAAATAAGGAAGTTTAGAAGGTTGAGGAGGTTGAGACAGTTAATGAGATTAAGGTAAATGGCTTAACTAATCTCAAGTAATCGCGTGTTTTTATTTTTAATGTCAAAGGTAAGTATCCGTGGGTATAAAGACTAGCGACTCACGTATGATCCGCGAGTTGCTCTAAAGGCAACCCGCGTATACATATATACGCGACATGCAACAACCGAGACTCGCGTATGACACACGAGTTGCATATAGAAAGAGTCACGTATATGAATTGACATAGCAAAAGGGTAAAAATAACCAGCTAGATGGATGATGAATGTAGTTCATAATAAGCCCATCTATAGTGTTTTGGGAAACCCTCAATCCATAGATGTCCTTTTGTGTGCCAACATGAGGGATGTCGGCACTCGGACGGAGAGGTGCCATTCAGGTGGATAACACTGAGAAATGCATCCCAATGCTCTTTAGCTGTTGTCTCACCTTGTCCATTAAACCTAGGAATTTTCTTTTGGTAATCTCCAGCAAGAAGAGAATTTAAGGGCTGAGGTAAAACTAAAGGTGCATACCTAGCTGCGACCATTCTATCCATCATCTCTAATGGCTCTTGTTGGGATGCCATTTTTAAAGTGACTGGTTTAGATGAAGGAAAAGATTGACTAGAACTTGGCTGAAAAGGACTCTTACTGACTTTAAACTGAAATAAAGGGATTTTTCCAAGAGATAGGGATTTTTCTTTCTTGAAGGACTGAGGATCAGTAAATATTTGAAAACTACTAACAGGGATTGTTGGTTTCAACGATGATGAATCCTGTTCTTCTTCCTTTGAAAATGGAAAGGGTGACAATAGGTCAATTTGGTCAGGGTTACATAAGGCTGGAGATGACTGAGACCTCTTAATTTTCCTAGCTGTTTTCAGAATTTTCCTTAGGTCTGAGACACCCAGGTGTAATAGTGAACTAGGTCTACTTCTTGTCCCAACTCCCTTAGTAGCCATTATAATGATTTTCTGGTTTTGTCCACCTCTTAAAACCAGTTGAATGATTAATAAACCAGGGAAAGTATGCTTCAGCTTCGTCCCCAGCGATGGCGCCAAAGATGTTAGTGCCATAAATTGTTCTTAGACTACTAAAGAACAAGCCAACACAATCTCATAAAATAAAACTAAGTAAAACAGGTTTTAGGGTTTTTTGGTTGTGCAGTTTGTAAACAAGAGGGTAAAAACTTATAAGGCTAATCCAAATACTAAATTAAGCAACAATATAAGACTGAGAGGTATAATATATGAAACACAAACTAGAACAACATAAGAACATTACTCAGTTTCATGCACAATTGATAATCATTCCATGAGAAACAACCTTAAACAAGAAATGAAATTATAAATTGAGTGATCACACCAATTAGAAAAGAAACCAACAAATAGGATAAAATAGGTTTATCGATTGCATATATAACATAATCAGTAATCCAAAGTACATAAGAGTTTTTGAACTTAGCTCTGTATACAAAAACTTGATAGCCTCCCCTTGTACAAAATTCGAACCCTCCTTAATTATACAGTCCAAATTTTATCTTGGTTACATAAAAAACAGTTACCTAACCGAATAAATACCTTTTAGGTCATACCATCGAATCACTTAACAAAGTAAAGTTGTTCAAACTAAACTAATTTTTTTACAAAAATTAACTAACAATAACTATAATTTAAAGTATTTTACAAATATTTAGAAGCCTCTGCCAAAAGGGCTATCCCTTCCAAAGCTTGAGTCTTCCTCCTGGTTCTCTGTTATTAAGCTTCTAGGTCTTCAACTCTTTTAAGTAATTCCTGATTTTGTTGAGTTATTTCTTGAACAGTCTGCTTCAGATCTACACACAGACTTTGTGTCTGTCTTTTCCTCTTCAATGATTCCTTGGAGACTACAATTAACTCTTGGTAATGGTTATTAATATCATCTAAATCTTCTCTTAATCTTCTGTTAGCAACTACTAACCCTTCATTTGTTTCATGCAGGAATTGTATCTGATACTTATACTGTTTGATGCTTCTTTGTAGGTTCTCATTTTCAAAATCAATAAATTTTCCTTCTGTAGCTGAAGACAATCCTTTTGGAATCCAGGGAATCTTTAATCTCTTGAAGATATCCTCATCCTCATCTTGTAGTTGTTCTTTCATAGCTACAGGAACCCCTGGAGATTCATTTCCTTCAAAACTGCATTGAGTTGATGGTTCTGCAATTCTTTCTTCATCTGCACATAAACTTGTCATGACTTATTGCTACTTCATTAAATCATCTTGATGGTGGATTAAATTCACTTTCCTTCGAACCTCTTTTAATAGCTCTGAAATTTTAGTCTCAGTTGAGGATGAATTATCCTTCAAAGGACCCTGTTCTTACCTTTAATCTCTCTTACATTTAAGCTTTCATCCTCTTCTAACTCTTCTTGGGAAGAAGAGTTTTTTATTACTGTGATTTTCTCTTGAGCTAACTTAGGGTTTAACAGCTTTTTCATGTTTAATATCAATTTATTCTTAGGTATGGTCTTAGGTCTCCAGCCTACCCCTACCTCTCCCAGCATGCTCAAATATTTTCCTTGGTGCTTAATGGCTGCAAGTTGAACCACCTTTCTTTTGACTCCTTGTGACACCAAATTTTCTTCATACTACTATTGTGAACCCTATGCACTGTCAACCCTAGCTTTATCAATCAGTGGGATTTCCTTACTTTATGAATGTACTCTTGTATGGACTTGTTCTTGTTCTAAAAAACTATCATTTACTTCTTCATTAAGAGTACTTTCTACATGATTTAAATCCTGCACTTGGAACTTTGATGGTTCATCTTCATTAGCTTCATTTTGTTGTTTACTTTCAGACTTTTCAACCCTTTATGTCATAGACCTTTCTTGTACACTATCTTCTTTTGCTTTGACTATGACCTCTTTCTTCAATTTTTTGACTAAATTATGTGCTTTGTTCACTTGTATTTTCTTGGATTGGTCCTCTTTCTCACTTTGAAACCCAGACCAGAATAAAAAATAGTCCTAGGTCTTTTCCTTCTTTTGGAGCACTGTACTTATGATTAACTTTATCAGACCATGATGAAATATGGACTGCTGAGTATGATCCTGATGCTCCTTTACTCTACTAGACATATTTTGTAGAATTTTAAGGAAAAAGAAAGGAATATTCATCTTTGATTCATGATTTAAATGCTGCAGAAACCTAAAATGATATTTAAATACAAAGGCATATCTTCCTTCACAAGTGACATAGCTTTGCAGGATTTTGATTGGTTCTCTCCACTCTGGTTTAAACTTCTCTATATGTACTCCTTTACCCCAGTCTACAACAACATTTGGAAGAAAGTAATTCTTTGAATTAAAGGTAAAAGGTACCTTCTTGAACCAATACTCACCTTCATCAGGAATGCCTGTAGCCTCTGCTATTAGCTCTCTAGTCATCTCAATTTTTAGGGTATCAAATGTGACTATGTATTTGTCTAATCCCTGTGCAAATTTGTATGGAATATCTGTATGATGGCCATCAATTTTCTCAAAATAATTCAACCAACCTACTTCTGAAAAATAACCTTGTAAAATCAGGGAAATTTTGAACCCAAGACATATCTAAAGGCTCGGATCTATTTGTTTTCCCACTTTTCTTCATTATGGGTGTTTGGCCTTAATTGTGCTTTCCTCATCAAAACGTTTAAGACTATTTGAATGTTTGTTATCTTATCAGTCAATCATAAGCTGAGAAAATTAAACCCTTGATATGAATTTTCCTCCACAAACTGATAAGTATTTCAACCCTACTGACAGAAAAGATTTCACATTGAGCAAAAATCGAGTTTATAAACTTGCATTCTTAGTTAATATCAATAACTAATGCTCTGTCAAAACAAACCCAAACAGATGGAGCATGTCAGTAATTCATTTCATACATGTCTTAATAATAAATTCGATTGCTAAAAATCAGGTTTCTTGTCTTCCCAGGTGTCTAATACCCTTCTTAAGTCTGTCTCTGACTGCCACGACCGCGCCAAACACTTACCCTGCAAACCCTAAATGGATAATTGTCTTCATTCTTCAACCACAAACTGCCAGGTCTCAAATACAGTTTCTATTATTTTTCATGCATTCAGTAAATGCATAATTGATAATAAATTAACCTCATCATGCACGATCATTGTTATTTAAGTGATCTGTATCCTCTAACCTCCAGACAGCTGCAATTCAAACAAAGGATTTTTACCTCATCTCAAAACACTTGTCACAATGATTATTTTATCCCAAACACGTATCAAACTCCTCGACAGGTGTGAAGAACTCTTCTCATGTGCAAATTTTGGAAATCACGAGCAAAATCATGACTTTTTTCAAAAACACGATTTTCTTGTAGTGCCCTTGTTCACGTTTTCTGTGCTTGCGCTACAAGAATATATGTTTAATGATTTTTTAACCAAAACTCGAAACAACATGTTAAAGGTAAATAGCTTTTAATAAAATCTTATGATATTTGTTTAGACCTTTTCAAAAATACATACATCCTATAAGCCAATAAAAAAACTATGAAATCTACATAATTAAGAAGAAAAATTATAAAATCAATCATAAACAAAAATCTACTAGCAAAAAAACCAAGTTCAAAAAAATGTTAAAGCAATAAGAAAAATCATGTTTTATGATAAGCATATAATTCAAACTAGAAAACAAAAACCAGCTATAACAGTGTGTATGGAACTAAGTGTTCCATTCGAATCCCCTCTGATTCACAATATTGATGAAACTATCTTTTAATGTATTCGCCTCCATGATATGATCTAATGGAATTGTTACTCTTTCCAAAACTATTTTCAATCAAGGCTTTTAAAACTTTAAAGATTTCAAATACCTTTGATTTTCGTTTCATAAAATATACCTAACAGAACCTTGAGCAATCATCAATAAAGTAATGAAATACTTGGAACCATTTTTTGATGTTGTAGGAATTGGTTCTAAAACATCACTGTGTATCAGATCAAGTGTAGAGGAAGCTCTATTTCCCTTCTCAACTTCATACCTCTTCTATGGATGCTTACCCACCAAGAAACCATGACATACTCCATATGATGTTTGGATGAGAGGAAATCCCTCAAACATTTTTCCATGGTGGAGTTGTTGGAGATATTTGAAATTGAGATTCCCAAATCTCTCATGCAACAACTTGCTGGTGTTATTCGCATGAGTCAACAAAGTTTTTGGATGTGAAGCAGGTAGGAAATGGGAGAACGCATATGCCCTTGAGGCATGGTTAGCAAACCCTTTCTCTATGAGATTTCTAGTATCCTTTTCAGTGATTTCTATTGAGTCATATTTGAATGTAACTCTCTTTGGAGAGCTCATATGAGTCATCTGATAAACAGACAACATATTTTCTACAAGAGAGGGCACATAGAGAACATTATTGAACTCACCATGATGGATTTTAGTAGAACCTCTCCCAGCAAATGGGATTTGGGATTCATCTCCCATATAATGCTAGGTCCTCCTGATAGAGTGAGAGTGGTGAAGGATTCCCTGGAGGAAACCATGTGGTTGGATGCTCCAAAATATATCAAGTAAGCTTCTGACTAAGTGAGGTCTGCCTTCAATTCCTGTCATCTCTCATGATCTTCTATCGGTCGTCCAACATCAGATTTATTTCCTCCTTATGGGAGGGCAATATTGTTCTATTCAAGGAGTGTTAACCATTGGTCAATTTTATTCTTCATGCACTGTATTTCTGGATGAAAGCCTCTCATATAGTATGGAAACTTAGTCTTCTCGAATTTCTTGTTTTTCTTGGAGCCCGACGCTCCATCAGAATATATCTTATTCTCCATTGGCTTCGAATCAGTTTTTTTGGGATCCTTCCCTTTGTGCTTCCCTCTTTCTTGCACATTGTTTGAATCTATCATCAAGAGTGCTTGATTCTTGGAGGTTTGAATCACTCCCATTTGAACCAATTTATATTTATCTTTTATTAAGGACTCAACAAAATCATTTAGAGAAGGAATCTTCCAATTAGGGATGGAAGCTCTTCCAGAATGAAATGTAGAGACAAAGACTGAGTACTCAGAGCCAATATTGCTTAGTACAGATAGCAGAAGCTGCTCATCTTTCCTCTCTAATCCACATTGTTTGCATTGCAGTACTAGTGACTTGTATTTTGTGAATAATTACTGAATAGATTCTAAACTATTGGGCTATAAAGCAATGATATTACTCTCCAAAATATGCCCTCGAAGCTCATATTGTTTTCCAAACAAAGATTCAATATTATCCCAAGATTCCTTTGTAGTCCTTAGTTCCTCAAGGTGGAACAAAATATCCCAGGAGATATGAGTGCACATGAAGACGATTCAAAAAAGTAAATCTTCTCAACATATTGTTGGGGATCACTTTATCTTCCCATAGTCATCCTATACAGGTCATTCTTGTGCAAGTACACCTACATATCTTCCCTCCAATCATTGTAGTTGAAGGGTGTAAGGATTCAAGGTACAAGAGCTGAATAAACCATCTTTATGTATGTTGAAACAATCAATTCCTCAAGAAGATACGTAGATACCTGAAAATAACACTGCAAAACCAAATTCAATTTGCAATCATGTCAGTTTCAATCCTTTCCACCTCGACACGTACACTTTCTTAGAGTCCGTCACACATGGATAGAATTATCTAGACAGAATCTAGAGGGAGAAAGGCTGTAATTCCAAGATTTATGTGGAAACTCAACTTCTTCTGGTGTACAATGGAGATTGAACAATAATTGCTACCATCATGAACAAGGCTCTGATACCATGTTAACTTTGTGAACCATTTATCTACATGCAAATGAGATCAATTGAGAAGTATAGTTATGTAGTGGAATATCAAATACAATGTACATTGAACAAGAAAAAATTGAGAAAAATATGATAAGAATTTATCATCTAATTACAACATTAATATTCATTCATCCAACAGTAATACAATGGTGTTACAATAAGGATAATTCAAATCATGTGGATAATATTTGAATATACCAACTAAACTTGGATGACTAGCTAACTTCTAAATCACTGCATGGGAGCCACTATTCTAACTCATGATGTCTAAATCAGTCTACAATCAGTTAAACCAGTTAAACTGATGAGCTAGGTGAGAAAGGTGCCACTTCCCCATGAAACCATGCAAAAATGGTGTGAGACTAACTGAGAGTGATCTCACTTATTGTAATTGGAGGTTGTCTCAACATAACTTCCTAGCTACCACAACCAACTAATGGAGGTTATGGTGGCACTCATAATGGCACCTAGAATGTAGGGATTGGCACCGGGGGCACCAAACAGAACCGGTGGTACCAATGGCACCAATATCATGGCAGCACCAAACTCAACCAAATGACTCCTAAGTTAGGAAAGATGATAAAATAGACTATATATGGACAAGGGAGGATTATTTAATCCTAACACCCATGGTGAGCATGATCACTCCATTCTACTCATACATGGTAAACAAACTTCAAATTATGCATTGTTATTGATTCTTTTAATACTTTGAGTGCATATTTTGTTTTATTTTTTGTTTATTATTTGTGGTTCTCTTTTTTCTACTCTGATACCAAGTGAGAAAACTAATGTATATTCACATAATTCGAACACCTTAAGAGTGACAAGCATTCAGAGATAAAAAAAACAATACATCAATGTATATGAGGTTGAAACCCTGAAAGAGGGAAACAATCCATGAACCCAACCAACATGGCCACTTGAGGCAATATATTGATTGTGAAAATTACATATTTAATCACTCTCCCACAATGTCTTTGAAAAATCTAACACCTGAATAAGCATGAAGTAACATAAAATCAGATGTAAAATTTCATAGTTAATCACATTCCCACAATGTCTCCGAAAAATATAACACCCAAGAAGCACAAAGTAAAAAAAAAATACATGTAATCCACTTTCAAGTATTTGTTGAGGCATGGATTCATATTCCCAATGAGAAAAACAAAGCCTTACAACCTAAAAGTGAAAGTGAATTTGTATCTATTATTCAGATGATGTAAAATGTTATAGATTTCTTGGACCCAATACAATGTAACTCATTATTATAAGATCCATTAAGTTAGTAAGGTCAACTTGGTCTAATGTAATAGTAAATTAAAGAGCAGTTTTAGTGTGTTTCATTAGTGTGCTTTTTCAATTCACTAATCTTATGGTCACAGTCATGTCTTATGCATGAGTGATTTGATGGTTCAAACACCTCCTCAATATTTATAATGACACTTGATCCAAATATTAGAACCTGATTAGTCCATGATATCGATTTAAAGAGCATGGAATGCCACTTATCAATGGTTGATTGCGAGAGAAGTTATTTCCCCAATTGCTCACATTGTCTAGGGCCATGCTTTATTCCCCTATTTGATGGTTTTAACCACATATACATCACTATATTTATCTTTGATCTCTCTGTGTGAGAACCATTCTTAAGGAGTTTCACCTATCTGAATATAATCTAGTTTTCTCACATAGATTCCCACCCAACTTATGTTGGTATTGCCATCCATTTTCCCAAAAATGAAATAGAAAATATAGTTTAGGAGTTACTAGATATTGGTGTCATCCTCTCTAGATCTAACCTTTATTATTTCCCAATTTTTGTGGTCCTTAAGAAATAAGTTTCTTGGTGTTGACATAGATCTGGCGATAGGGATTCACACTCTTTTGACACCCATAAACACAATGATCTCCCTAAGCACCGACCCAGACAGGTTTTACCCTGTCCAGCAACAACTATGAATGTAACACCCCACCGTTTGCATTAATACATATGTTGTAAATAATCATGGTGAGGAGCTAAGGGAAAAGGCCCCACCATTGATTTAGTTATGTTATGTTTCAGACTGGAATGGTCACCGATGGTATATCGGGACATAAGACATATATTAAATTGTGGCATCATGTAAACACGCATTTTAATTAAATAACCCAACCAGCTATGTTCACTGCAACTAATTTGAGGAGGGGCACGATTCCAAAGGATAAGGAAGGGGAATGTTGAACATTGAGTCATGGGGGAAGAGACATGTGTCACCACTCTCTTTTTCTCACCACCACCTTAGTTATTCCATTGTTAGTTGGGGGCAGCGATTTGCTGGCAGAAATACCACTACGTTCACACTCTCTCCACGATGCATCTTTTGGCCTGTCCACTATCCCGATCCTAGTTGTTCATTCAGCTTCCCATGGACTAAGTTAAAAGAATCCACAATTCATTATTTAAGGGTTTGGTTCTCCTCTTCCTCACCGATTGTTGTCCTGCGAACATGTTCAGTTCTCCTTTGCCTCACGGATTTGTTGGCTTGCGGATCGACTCTTTCCTCTTTTGCCCAGATTTTTGTGCCTTTTCCCATCATTGTCAGACGGCGTATTGTCCTGTTGTTTCCATCATTGAATTGTGGTTGTGATTTCTTTGATAGATTTTTGGGTTGCGTTTTTGTATCTCACACATAGTTTGGGAGTCTGGTATTTTTCCATTCCCGATCTGTGTAAGTTTTCCCAATGACTGTAGTGGGATTTGTGTGCTATGGGTTGATAATTATTTGTGGGCTGTTGTTTGCCACGATTGATTGGCTGTGTTTTTTCCCTGTAAAAGCTTAAATAGCTATTTGGTTGCTTACATGCAGTGATTTTTTCCTCGGACTGCATTGGAGTGGTGAATGAGGGCCTGAGGTGCTTGATAAACCTGGTGGGTTGAGAACCACATAGATAGAGCTACTGAGCTGGTTTTCTTCTCCACAACCCCTGAATAGCATTGGAAGGGAGATTAGGGTCTGAGGGACTGCGTTGTAGAGAAGGGATTGATTTCCTTGTGTTGGTTGTGTGTGGGTGTTCTAGAATCCAAGCTGGATCTCATGTTGGTATCTGTAGCTCTTCAATGAGCTCACCAGCGTAGCATTTAGCCTTTCCCAGCTCTTTTATGGCCTGATAAACCAAATTTTGTTGGCTTGGCTGATCCATTGTTCACCTGATAAACCCAACTATGTTGGCTTGGCTGAGCTGTGTACCCTTGTGGTGTTGTTATCCTTGGCTATGTCTAATCTTGTTAGTTCCTTATTCCTTGGGGAGTCTTGCCTGGCTTGGGGGTAGTAGCGTTGCTGAGAGATTAAGGAGCACACGGGCCTATGGTTGGGTGGAACATTGCAGCGACGTAGATGGTTGCGGAACAAGTTCTCTATAAGATAAGTACTATTGCCTGACTTGTGTCTGCAATTATATTTACCATTGATGAATAATGATATACATGTTAAATGTTGATTTGTATATGCATGAATGCTGATTGATATGTTTTGATTCTGTTATGTATATCAATGATTATGCTTCATAATATGTTTTATGTTTTAAGTATCATGCTTCAGCATTACAAATATGTATGTTCATGTTCATGGGGCTAGATCCCTGGATGATTTGATGTATGGTAGCGTCCTCTTCACCGGTCGGAGGGTCAAGGACGTTACATTGTGGTATCAGAGCTCTAGTTGCAGCATGGACCTGAATGGGCCATGAAAGACCAGGTAGCAAAAGAAGGTTACATTCTTCCCAACAAAGATCAGAGAACTTTCACAAAAACTGCCTAAGTGCTAGAACCATCGGGCCATCGGGAGAATAAGTGTGAAGCTCTTCCAATGTAGCGGCTCACCTAGTCTGAAGGTCACCCGACGAGGGACAAACAGCCTTGGTTTCAGAATTTTTTTTAAGTGTTTGGCCATCAGCACATCGGAAAGCTTAGACAGATGGATCGATGATGCTTAGCTGATTGAGCGCCGCCTTTATGGATGGGTAGAGGACTATCCTTTCGATGGATAGAGCCTTCGACCGTCGATGCCATGGAGGAGATAATTTCTAGCAGCCAATGCAGCGAATTTTTTTTTTTAAATTCTCTAAGTAACGAAATCATCGGCCATCTGAAGATGTTAGTGGTTCAGGCGCCCATCGTTGCGAAATCCTAGAGCACTAGTTTCTCGACGAGGAAATGTTTCGACTGCCAATGACTGATGTGCTTCAGCTCATCGATTGGAAATGAACAATTGATTTGATCGGAATTGTATAAGAGATGGTTGAGCCGATACGATGGTGGGATAAAGGTGAAGGATCGCCAAAAATTAGTTGGTTGAACCGTCATAGACGACGATGGAGTGAAAGTTTTCAAAAATTTTCTATGGCAAGAAAATCATCGGGGATCGGTGAATGTTAGTGGTATTGTTCACCGATGAATAGCGACAAGAATTAGTTGATGATGTGTTCGACATTGCGGCTATGTAATGGACTATCTGCCCGATGGATAGTTTCTCCGACAGCCGACGCGGCGGAGGACAAAGAAGGAAAATTTGCAAAATTTTTCCTAAGTGAAGAAAACATTGGGCAATGTTAGTGGATTTGATCACTGATCAGAAAAGGTTCAATGAAGATGAACCGTAGTTGCGGCTACTTAGTTAACTATTTGATTGATGCATCAGAATTCCATTCACTGATGCTGAGGTGTTAGTGAATTATGGTTCCGATAACTACGGTGGCATTTAGTGCTCGGAAGTGCCGACTTTGTGGAAGTATGGGGGTTTAATCCCGTCTGATGAAACAATAGATCTGATCGCCGATCGGAAATGAATAGAGATGCCACTCTAAAGATTTAATGCCTGTGGAACCGCCATTGTATATTTCTAGAGGACTAGGTGTCTGACGCCACAATGGGATGTCACCCCGACTGCCGACAAGTCGTGAGATGCAGAAGACTTAGGAATACTGTTGGCCGTCGTTACAGAAATCTCAATGACTAGCCATCTGATGCTCAGAACCTCCGACCGCCGATGCAACAATTAGTCTACATCATCACCAATAAAGTTTGGAGCAATAAACAATTATGCACCGATATGGCAGATGAAATTAGACCAATGAATTGTCGATGAGACTTGGGACAGTAGACCACTGCAGGCCCGATACGGCGGAAGGAATTAGACGAGCAAATCGTCGATGCAGTAGAAGAAATTGGATGTTTCAGTCACTGAAATGCCAAGGATTTAGTAGGGAAGATACCTGATTAGAAGAAAAATTTGAAGAGTATGCGGCCGTTGGAAAATTATTGATGATCAGGCCACCGATCAGAAGTTTAGTTTGTTTTACCATCGAAGTGTCGGAAAGATAACTAGGAAGAGGTCCGATTGGGCCAAAAGAGATTTGGGTTTTTTTTCAAAGGAATTTCTCAGCAATTTTTCAAGCAGTTTCCAACTGTTTCAGCATATTTCAGCAGATTGTTAGGGGATTACAGAGCTGAACAAGAGATAAAGAAAAATTCTATGTTTTAGCATAATTGTTGTTTTATAAATTTCCAAAAGAGGAAGGTAAGTAGTTTTTATTTATATTAATATTATGCATCTAACAGTTTGCTACTAACACATTGCAGAATTATAGACAAATTCCAAGAGCAATACTCCAGAAAGAGCAGTGTGGTAAAGCAAGAGGTGGTTCAGTCATGAGAACCCATGATGGGTATGATTCTCGGGATTCTTACGAGCAAGCAGAAGATGCCATGGAAGAAAATGTCCGTAATGGAAATGATGAAATAGAGTCTAATGGAAGGATATTCCAGGGGAAACCATCTGAGGTAGCAGCAACCATGAGAAGCTTGGTTAAATCCCAGGAAGAGAAGCATTAGTTGAATGCTGCCATATTGCAGAGTTTGATAGAATTGTAGAAAAAGATAGATTCTGGACGAGGTACATCAATACCAGAAGGCAGTAATAGCATCACTAGGAGAAGAAGAAGGACTTCCAGTGGATCATCTGACTTTGAAGAATCCAATGGGGATACAAGTTCATATTCTCATAAAAAGAAAAGAAGAAGGCACCATAGGGATCGATCTTGAGATGAATTTAGGAAATATAAACCTCCTACATTTGATGCTGAGATAAAGACGGGATAAGAAGCTGAAGCTTGGCTTCTTGGGATAAAGAAGTACTTTCAAGTGCAGGATTATTCAGGAAACATGAAGGCAAGAGTTGCCATATTCAATCTGAATGGAAGAGCATCCATTTGGTGGGAACACTTCAAGCAAGTAAAGAATATCAGTGAAAGGAAACTAAAGTGGAAACAGTTCAAGAATTATTTCAGGCAGGAATACCTCTCTAACAAGTATTATGATGACAAGATTAAGGAGTTCCATGAGCTGAGATTGGGATGGCAGACCATGGATGAATATGCAAATACGTTTTTGGAATTGTTGAGGTATGTACAGTACATTAGAGATGAAAAAGTGAAGATCCAGTGGTTTCTAAGTGGATTGGCTCAAGCTTACAAAGATAGAATTGAGTTCTATGAACCAAAAACTCTCAAAGAAGCAATAAGAAAGGCTAAATATTTATATGAGTAAAGCAAAGGTAAACTTGATTACCATAAGGCATGGAAGGACAAGAAGAATGAGAAGTTTGACCAAAGAAGGAAAGGTTTCAAACCTTCTAGATTTAGAAATCAACAAAAGCAGCCATCCCAAGCTGCGAGTAATCCAGTTGGAGTGACAGGTGGGAAGCCTAAAGAACCACATCAGAATAAAGGTCCACTCAAATGTTGGAAATGTGAAGGACCCCACTTGCGCAGATACTACCCACTCGAGAGTGAAAGTGCAAGGCTAGCTTATAACATTCAGGAAGCAGAAACAGTGGGTCAAGTAGCAAGGGCAGTCCCTAGAATTTATGCAGCACTGGAGGACTCCCAGGAAGATCACTAGTCAACTGTGGTTGAAGTTGCAGGTAAGATTGTTGAACAATCCGTTTCTATTTTGATTGACCCTGGTTCTACTCACAGTTATATCACTCCTAGGGTAGTGGATATTTGTGCTTTTAAGAAGGTCAAGCATCAGAAACCTTGGTTAGTTCAGCTAGCCACTTGGACTAAGAGAAAATTCAGTGAATTGTTAGAGAAATTTCCATTGGTTATGAATGGATTGATCGCTTGTGTAGATCTGAATGTTCTACCACTTGGTTCCTATGATGTTCTCATTGGAATGGATTGGTTAGAAGCTCTCCAAGTGAAGCTTGACTATTATAACACGAATTTTGAATTTTGAATGAAGAAGGAAACCCGGCAATTGTGAAAGGTATTCCGAAGGTAATTTTAGTAAGACAGTTTTTAGCAATGCAGTTGAAAAAGTTTTGTAGGAAAGGTTGCCAATTGTATGCAGCTCATATTCTGGAACCAAAAGGAGATGAGACTCCTAGGTTGGAGTACTATCAGGTGTTACAGGAAATCAAGGATGTGTTTCCTGATGAAATTCCAGGGCTTCCTCCAAAGAGGGACCTTGAATTCACCATTGAACTTGTGCCAGGAGAAGTACCAGTGTCCAAGACACCCTACGGGATGAGTACACATGAGATGCTAGAGTTGAAGATGCAACTGTAATAGTTGTTGGGAAAGGAGTATATCCGACCGAGTGTGTCTCCTTTGGGAGCATCGGTTCTTTTTGTGAAGAAGAAAAATGGTACACTCAAGTTATGTATTGATTACATATCGTTGAACAAGGTTACTATGAAGAATAAATACCCTTTTCCTAGGATTGATGACCTCTTTGATCAAATGAGAGGAGAAAAGGTATTTTCCAATATTGAATTGAGGTCTGGTTACCATCAGGTGAGAATCAAGGATGAAGACATTCATAAGACAGCCTTCAGGACAAGGTATGGACATTATGAGTTTGTAGTGATACCATTTGGTCTCACAAATGCACCAGCGACATTTATGTGCCTTATGAAAAACGTCTTCAGTAAGTATTTGGACAAGTTTGTTCTTGTTTTCCTTAATGACATTCTTGTTTATTCTAAGAATGAGGAAGAACACAAAGAGCATTTGAGACTGACAATATAAGTGCTCAAAGAACATCAGCTGTATGCAAAACTGAGAAAGTGTGACTTCTACAGGGATAGAATTTAGTACTTGGGTCACATTATCTCAGAAGAGGGTATATCAGTAGACCCTAAGAAGATCGAAGCCATTATGAATTGGCCTACTCCAAGAAATGTGATGGATATAAGATCTTTTATGGGACTTGCAGGATACTACAGGAGATTCATTGAAGGATTTTCCAAGGTTTCACATGCCATCACTTCTTTGTAAAAGAAGGGGATGAATTTTGAATGGAATTCGAAGTGTGAAGAAAGATTTCAGTGGTTGAAGAATCTTCTCACCAATGCACCAGTGTTGAAGGTTGCAGACCCACAAAAAGATTTTGTGCTATGTATCGATGCATGCAGACAATGGATTGGAGGAGTCCTTATGCAGGACCACCACTTGATATGTTATGAGTCAAGAAAGATGAAGGAGCATGAGAAGTGTTATACCAAAATCTGATCACCATCATGTGATAAGACATTTGACATACCTACTTGCCCTGAATCCCAGCTTCTGGAGTGGAAACTAAATGGTTTTTCATCAATATGTCATACAAATCCCCAGCACCACGCATGCCCCTTTATCCAGGAGCGGTACCCCTACTCACACTGCCTTTCATCGGTTGTCCACAAGTGGTGCCACCGCCCATTGCCTTTGGTCCATAGGCGGTTATTACCAGAACTGCTCTGTCATAGAAGGAGAAGTGCGGTACCCTGGGTAAAAAGGGAAAAACAGAAGTTTCTAGAGGCTTCTAGATGATAAGCCTTGTGTACTTCCTTATCCCTACTGTTGTGGGTTGGTTGAGCTCAAGATCCCTCATCCTAGGATCTTAGAGGCCACCTCACCCACTAATTTCTCAACCATCTCTATCCATTAAAGCACTATAAATATGAGATCATATCCATGGTTGAGGGGAGAACATTGAAGGTATTGTTATGCTGTTGGATTGATTCTTGGCCCAAGATCATTTGGAGAGAGCATAGAGAGCTAGAGTCGAAGGTTTTGGGGATGAAGAGCTGGTTTCATGGAGATGCATGTCAACACTAAGGCTTGGTTGTAAACTTCTTCATATTTCTAATGCAAGTTGATTTATGTCCCACATATTATGTTGTTATTGTGATTTTGCATATATATGTTGCTATATTCCTTAGTCACTAGCATAGATTAGTAGGTCATATTCTGGTTGCTTTGATTCATTTCATGTTGAGATTTTTTGCAGGTACATAGGTGAACTATCAAAGCCTTGTATTCTAGATATCTACAGTGGAGTTGCCAGATTTGTTAGATAGAAGTATTTTGTGTTCCCTCCATATGGGGATATTGGTCCTCCCTTTATTTCCACTCTAAATCTTCCTGGATTAACTATAGGATTATCGGTCTGGCTATTTAATATAGTAATTCATGTTACACCTAATGTCTCAAATTTCACCTCTCCTCCAGGAGAATATCGACCTCAACCTAATCTTGCTCCTTCTTCGTTGGTTGTGGCTTCATCTCTTTCTTCTTCTTCGCTTGACCAAAGATCTATAGTTAGTAGTCATGTGGATAAGAAGAAGAAGAAAGGGAAGAGTAAGAAGAAGAGGGGTAAGAAAGAGAAAAAGTAGTAACCATCTGCTCTTGATGGTGCTCGTTCAAAGAGAACACTCGAAAAACCCAAGTTCCCTTGTAAACTTTGCAAGGGGGACCACCTTTGTAAGGAGTGTCCTGGTCTCTCCCGTGTACAAGAAGAGTGGTCTAAAAGATCCAAACCATCTGTGTCATCAACCTCTGATCATCATGTTGATGATACTCCCTCAACCAGTGACCAATTGGTAAAAGGTCGTAAGGGTAAAGTCTTGTATCCTTGTTTGATATGCAAGGCTATGCATCATACTTTTCTTTGTCCAAACATGGATGAATCTTTGCATTGGTTGGAAAATATTACTGATCATCAACAATTGATTCCAACAAGTGATAGTAAGTTATCCCTCGATCCCCCATTGGTTGACCAAGTGGTCGATTCAGATTTATCTGTGGTTGATCCCACTCTTCCTTTGGAGAGTGAAGTTAAAGTGGTCAATTCGATGTCATTTCCACCCGATCCCACTCTTTGATCAGAGAGTGTTAAGAATGAAGTAGTCTCTTTGACCAAATATTCGTCTTGTTCTTCTCTTCCAGTAGAGAATGAACCAAAGCTTGCCAAAGTTTTTATGCTTCGTTCTAATTGTTCTCGACAAGAGGAAATTTTTTTCTGTTTTGACATAACCCTCTCTGAGTAGTGAGGTTATTTCCTTTGAATGGAGTAACCTAACAGAGACTCGTCTTCATTCAAGTGTTCCTTTCTAGATAGCTGTGAATGTTATTGCCAGGCGGATACTTCGCACTATTGTTGACGAAGGGGCTTTTGTTAGCATTCTATCCTCAACTACTTAGCAAGCTTTAGGTTCTCCTCAGCTTGTGCCAGCCACCGATCAGATATTGGATTTTAATCACAGGCCTATTGCACCTTTAGGGACCCTTCCTTATCTACCTATTACATTAGGAGGGAAAAATGTTTGTATTGATGTTATGGTGGTCCAAGGTCCTTTAGATTTCAATCTGATCCTTGGACATGATTATGTCTATGCCATGAAGGCTGTCATGTCCACACTCTTTAGAGTTATGCATTTTCCCCATGATGGGAATATTGTGACCATTGATCATCTTTCCTTTGTTACACCTGTCGATCGCATTACTCCTAGTAATCAGACTTCCCTGAATGTGCCACATGTTCTTGTGGTCCCTTCCCCTTCTTCTAGTTAGCTTCTTCCCATCATAGGTAAAATTGGGGCATGGCTCCAGCCTTTGGAATTAATAATGGAGTTAAGTCGCTAGCTTTTATGAAGCTTGGGGGAAACCTACCAACCTCTGGATATCATGTTGGATAGGAGCAGGTTTTAGAGCATAGTTTACTTTTGGTTTCAAGATTGTTAAAAAATAAAACCACTCCTTAAGCATAGTTTATGCTATTGGTTTCAAGCTTGCATAAAAATGAAACCATGTTCTGAGCAAAGTTTCCATTATATGTCAATCTCGTTAAAAAATGAAATAGCACCTGACCATCATGTCATTTTTTCCCTGAGCAAAGTTCCCATTCTATGTCAAGCTCGTTAAAAAATGAAATAGCACCTGACCATCGTGTCAGTTTTTCTTGAGCAAAGTTCCCATTCTATGTCAATCTCGTTAAAAAATGAAATATCACCTGACCATCATGTCAGTTTTTCCCTAAGTAGAGTTCCCATTCTATGTCAAGCTCATTAAAAAATGAAATAGCACCTGACCATCATGTCAGTTTTTCCTGAGCAAAGTTCCCATTCTATGTCAAGCTCGTTAAAAAATGAAATGGATATCCTTAAGAATAGTTTACCTTTTGGCTTTAAGATTTTATAAAAATGAAACCATGTTCCAAGCATAGTTACCTTATGTTTCAATCTTGTATAAAAATGAAACAGATCCCCTTCCCTTGATTCGAGTCTTCCCTTTAGTGTTAGAACTTGAACATTCTTTTCACCTGCCTGATTCTCGTTCTTCCTACCCCCCCTGGTGAACATTTTCACATTAGTAACAAGGTTTTTAGGTTGGGTATGGAAGAAGAATCATCAAATGAAACGAAGCTTGGGGTCATGTTGAGCTGCTAGCAACCATGCTAGGGGTAAGCTTCACTAGCAATCATGCTGGGGGAAATATTCCAACCTCTGTATATCATGTTAATGGGATTTTTCAAGCATAAGTTTACCTATTGGTTTCAAGCTTGCGTAAAAATGAAACCAATCCCTGAGCATTCTATCGACTGATATTTGAGCTCGTTAAAAACAGTAAGATGGTGTTGAGCTTACTTTTCATTTTTTGTGCTCTGGTTAAAACATGAAATTTGGTTTGAGCTTAGTTTATTACTTTTTCGTGCTCTGGATTCAAACATGGAAAAGGTTAATGGAGTTCTCTTTTCACCTCTTTTTCAGGTTCCTTAAACAAGAAAAAGTTGTCAAGTCCGTTTCTGGTTATTTCCAGGCTCGTAAAACATTACATTGCGTAAAGGAACCTCATGGAGTTCTCTTTAAACCCTTTTCAGGCTCCCTAAATAGGAAAATATTGTCGAGCGATCTTGTCTTCTTCACGCTCGCTAAATTATTTGAAGAGTTGTCCGTCCAGTGGTAGGTTATCTCTTTCTCGGTTCAGATAGGACTATTTACAAGAAAGGAACACTCTAGCAAATCATGACTGGAAGAGTTCTCTAAGGTATGATTTTACACTTTTTCGGGCCTTAGAGACTAAATCATATGAAAAAGGACCCCCATGGAGTTTTCTTTTGTATTCGTTTAGACTCTATAAACATGAATGATATCGAGTTTTCTTTTAGTGGACTCATTAAATTAAACATTGAGAGGCCCATTTTGGGAATGAACCCCTCCTCTCTCAGGTTCGTAAAACATATGAGACTAGACTTGTCTTCTAAAAAGATATATCGAGTGTTTGTTACCTTATTTGAACTCGTAAAACCGAAAAGAGGCACTCATCGATCATGATGGGAAAAATGGGAAGGGAATCATTTTGTAAATAATGGCAGTTGTTTTTCATTACCTTTGAACATGGCACTTGTTTGCACAATCATGTCAGTCAATTGGGTATTCAGCTGATGTCCATGACGATCCACTTTCATGAGTCATGTCATTCCTTTGAGTCTTTCAAAAGAATGCATTGTCCACTGTCACATTGTGTATCTGTCCCGTCTAGTCATGCTACCAAGTCTTTTGTCGTGCCGCCCAATGTTCAAAGGGGATCTGAAGAAGTGTCACCTATGCATTCTACACAGTCTTTGTGTCAGTATCTTTGAGTCATTCATATGGTTACTACATTCACATCATTCCAGAACTATGTTTCGATTTTCGTGTCGTCGATGTGGGACTCATCATGGCCCTCCTTCGACGAGACTATTCCCGTTGACATCAGCTCATTATCTAGGAAATAGTCATAGAAAAAATATTTAGTACCTTGAGATTTGTATGACTTAATGACAGTTCCTCTCGCTCTTGACATAGGTTCACATCATTGACCTTTGATCGATAGAATTGACCGGGTGTTTGACATCATGACATCTATTTGCACTCAGTAGATTGTACTAAGGTACCTTGGGAATCATTGACATTAAAGGTGATATCCCTCGCACTTGTTAACGGTTCACATCATTGACTGGTAATCAAGTGGTTTCTACCACGTTTGACTTTAGATCATTGTAATCACATGGATAGAATCGTACTTTGTGGAAGACAAGACGAAGACCCTGGGTATTTGTTTAAAAGTGCTCATTGCTTTTTCCCTAGGTTGCGATGGAGTTTTGGTTATCTAGCATGGATACACATTTGTATGGTTGTGGCTATGCTCAAATTTGTGTCTGTATGACATAGATCTACGTTGTATGTCTGGTAGCTATGTCCAAGTTTGAGTCCTCTATCACATGGATCTGCGCTGTATTCTAGTATCCATGCTTGTTTATTTCACTCATGGATCTGCCTTGTATTGGTCTGCAGCTATGAGTTTGGTTACTTGTGTCTATGAGTCAACATACTGATGTACTACAGATGCCTACTTGACTGAATACTCCGATCAAGCTGAGATTTTCATCTCCTGGAAATGACTTGTTCTCAAAGCTCTCGTTTATCGTATCACTCTAAGATTCATGCTTTGGGGGGCATCCTGTTATACCAAAATCCTGTCACCATCATGTGATAAGAAATTTGACATACCTACTTGCCCTGAATCCCAGCTTCTGGAGTGGAAACTAAATAGTTTTTCATCAATCTATCATACAAATTCCTAGCACCGTGCATGCCCCTTTATCCAGGAACGGCACACCTGCTCGCACCACCTTTCATCGGTTGTCCACAAGTGTTTCCACCGCCCATTTCCCTTGGTCCATAGGTGATTATTACCAGAACCACTCTGTCATAGAAGGAGCAGCGCGATACCCTGGGTAAAAAGGGAAAAAGAGAAGTTTCTCAAGGATTCTAGATGATAAGCCTCGTGTACTGCCTTATCCCTACTGCTGTGGGTTGGTTGAGCTCGAGATCCCTCATCCTAGGATCTTAGAGGCCACCTCACCCACTAATTTCTCAACCATCTCTATCCATTAAATCCCTATAAATATGAGCTCATATCCTTGGTTGAGGGGAGAACATTGAAGGTATTGTTATGCTGTTGGATTGATTATTGGCCCAAGATCATTTGCAGAGAGCATAGAGAGCAAGAGTCGGAGGTTTTGGGGATGAAGAGCTGGTTTCATGGAGATGCATGTCAACACTAAGGATTGGCTGGTAACTTCTTCATATTTCTAATGCAAGTTTATTTTTGTCCCACATATGATGTTGTTGTTGTGATTTCACATATATTTGTTGTTAGATTCCTTAGTCACTAGCATAGATTAGTATATCATATTCTGGTTGCTTTGATTTGTTTCGTGTCGAGATTTTTTGTAGGTACACAGGTGAACTGTCAAAGCCTTGTATTCTAGATATCTACAATGTCTAGGGAGATTCTTCAACCTTTGTCCTCTATTTGTTCTAGATCTAAACCATTCATACAAGTGGAACACCTTGCTATCTGCAGGAGGTGAAATATTCCAGCTAACAAGAAGAACTATGCCACTCATGATCTAGAGCTTGCAGCCATAGTACATGCTCTCAAGATGTGGAGACATTACTTGATGGGTAGAATATTTGAACTTTGAACAGACCACTGTGAACTGAAGTATTTGTTTGATCAGCCTACTCTGAATGCTAGGCAAGGGAGATGGCTGGAATTTTTATGTGAGTTTGATTTTGAAATCAAGCACATAAAAGGAAAAGAAAACAAGGTAGCTGATGCACTCAGCAGGAAGGTACAGTAAATGCATGTGGCATCTCTTAGTATTTTCCAATCAGATTTGAGGCAGCAGATTGGTAATCATGTTGCTGGAGATGAATTGTATGAGCAGGTGAAAGACAAATTACAGCAGCAAAGTCTTGAGAAGAAGTATGAGGGATATAAATTGAAAGAAAATAGACTTCTCACTTATAAAGGCAGAATTTATATTCTGAATGCAGCAAATTTTAGGAGAGTTGTTATGGATGAAATCCACCAAGATCCATATTCTGGTCACCTAGGGCACCAAAAGACAATTGATACAACTAGAAAGCAGTACTTTTGGCCAGGAATGAAAAAGGACATGGCTGAATACATTTCAAGGTGCATGAAATGTCAATAGGTAAAGGTTGAGCATCAACATCCAGCAGGTTTGTTGCAGCCTTTGCCAGTCCCGGAATGGAAATGGGAAGTTATTTCCATGGATTTTATTACAGGATTGCTTATGACTTGGAGACAACATGATTCCATCATGGTTGTAGTAGACAAGTTGACTAAAGAAGCACATTTTATTCTAGTGAAGTCTACGCAAAAGACTGATGGCATTGCAAAGATATTCATGAAGGAGATTTTCAAATTGCATGGGTTGCCGAAGGCAATAGTTTCTGACAGAGATGTTAAGTTCACTTCCAATTTTTGGAAAGGGTTGTTTGCAGATTTGGGCACAAAGCTAAACTTCAACACTACATACCATCCTCAGACAGATGGGTAGAAAGAAAGAGTTAATCAAGTGCTTGCAGATATGCTTCATGTGTATGTGATGGACAAACCAACCAAGTGGGAAGATTACTTACACTTGGTAGAGTTTGCTTACAACAATGGACAACAGGAATCCTTGGGGATGAATCTATATGAAGCTTTGTATGGAAGGAGGTGTAGGACACCAGTTACTTGGGATAACCCAGTGAATAGAGTTGTGCTTGGAACAGAACTACTCAAGGAAATGGAGCAAGAGGTTGTAAAGATCAGATAGAATCTAAAAGCATCACATGACAGACAGAAAAGCTATGCAGATAAGCATAGGATGAAAAGAGAGTTTAGTGTTGGGGATCATGTTTACCTGAGAGTGAAAGCAAATAAAAGTTTCTTGAATCTTGGAAGTTGTGCCAAGCTGTCACCTAGATATTATGGGCCGTTTGAAGTGCTTGAAAGAATAAGACCTATTGCATATAGACTTGCATTTCCTGCTAGTACTAGAGCTCATAATTTTTTTCATGTTTCTTTGCTTAAGAAATATTTACATGATCCTAACCATGTGATAAATTGGGATGTGATTCAGGTGGAACCCAAGGGAGAGTTCTAAATCGAGTCAATGTACATACTTAACAGGAAGGTCACAATGCTCTGAAACTGTCACAGGGCAGGTAAAGGTGCAATGGGAGCACTACAGACCTAAAGAGGCTACGTGGGAGCTGGAGGATGCCATGCGATTGGCACATCCATTTTTTTTCAATACTGTGGAACACTAAGGCGGTACCAGTGTAGCATTTTGTTCATGTTTTATAAAGCAATGAGGACAGTGCTATTGAAGGGGGAGGGGAATGTAACACCCCATTTTTTACCCTATTTGCATTAATACATATGTTGTAATTAATGATGGTGAGGAGCTAAGGGAAAAGGCCCCACCATTGATTTAGTTATGTTATGTTTCGTACTGGAATGGTCACCGATGGTATATCGGTACATACGGCATATATTAAATTGTGGCATCATGTAAACATT
>LPNX010100474.1:1622-21646 GCA_001517045.1 Pseudotsuga menziesii | reverse complement strand
GCAACTAATTTGAGAAGGGGCATGATTCCAAAGGATAAGGAAGGGGAATGTTGAACATTGAGTCATGGGGGAAGAGCCATGTGTCACCACTCTCTTTTGATCACCACCACCTTAGTTATTCCGTTGTTAGTTGGGGGCAGCGATTTGCTGGAAGAAAGACCACTATGTTCACACTCTCTCCACAACACATCTTTTGGCCTGTCCACTATCCCGATCATGGCTGTTCATTCATCTTCTCGTGGACTGAGTTAAAAGAATCCACAATTCATTGTTTGGGGGTTCGGTTCTCCTCTTCCTCACCGATTGTTGGCCTGTGAACATGTTCAGTTCTCCTCTGCCTCACAGATTTGTTGGCTTGCAGACTGACTCTTTCCTCTATTCATGTAGAGTTTTGTGTCTTTTCCCATCATTGTCAGACAGCGTATTGTCCTATTATTTCCATCGTTGAATTGTGGTTGTGATTTCTTCAATAGTTCTGTGGGTTACGGTTTTGTATCTCACGCATAGTCTGGAAGTCTGGTATTTTTCCATTCCCGGTCTATGTAAGTTTTCCCAATGACTTTAGTGGGATTTGTGTGCTGTGTGTTCATAGTTGTTTGTGGGCTGTTGTTTGCCATGATTGATTGGTTGTGTTTTTCCCATGTAAAAGCTTAAATAGTTGTTTGGCTGCTTGCATGCAGTGGTTTTGTCCTCGGACTACATTGGAGTGGTGAATGAGGGCCTGAGGTACTTGATAAACCTAGTGGGTTGAGAACCACACGGACAAAGCTATTGAGTTGGTTTTCTTCTCCACAACCCCTGAATAGCATTGGAAGGGAGATCAGGGTTTGTGGGACTACATTGCAGAGAAGGGACTGATTTCCTTGTGTTGGGTGTGTGTGGGTGTTCTAGAAGCCAGGATGGCTCTGGTGTTGGTATCTGTAGCTCTTCAGTGAGCTCACCAACTTAGCATTTAGCATTTCCTAGATCCTAGATGGCCTGATAAACCCAACTTTGTTGGCTTGGATGATCCGTTGTTCGTCTGATAAACCCAACTATGTTGGCTTGGATGAATTGTGTACCCTTGTTGTGTTGTTATCCTTGGCTATGTGTAATCCTGTTAGTTCCTTATTCCTTGGGGAATCATACCTAGCTCATACCTAGCTCAGGGGTGGCAGTGTTGCTGAGAGGTTAAGGAGCACGCAGGCTTATGGTTGGGTGGAACGTTGCAGTGACGTAGCTGGTTGCAGAACAAGTTCTCTATAAGATAAGTACTCTTTCCTGACTTGTGTCTGCAATTATATTTACCATTGATGAAAGATGAATACATGTTAAATGCTGATCTGTATATGCATGAATGTTGATTGATATGTTTTGCTTCCGTTATGTATATGAATGATTATGCTTCGTAATATGTTTTATGTTTTAAGTATCATGCTTCAGCATTACATATATGTATGTTCATGTTCATGGGGCTAGATCCTTGGATGATTTGATGTATGGTAGCGTCCTCTTCATCGGTCAAAGGGTCAGGAACGTTACAGTGAAGAAGATGAAGTCTCACCTGATATTTTTGAGGAAGAACTGTTAGAACCACGTTTCCATAGTAGGGAGGAAGATATTGCATATATACTTTTTAGCTATCTTCTTACTATCACAACATTACCTAGATATTCAGGAAGGGGTTTTATTATCACTTATTCATATCATAAACCATCTAGATCACATCAGTATGTTATATCACAACATTATTCTTACACATAAACATATCGATAAATATGCCATTACTTAGAATGTAGAGACATCACATCATTTAGGAATAACAACCATATTGTAGCTTTGAATTATTCAGATTGCATCATCAAGACAATAAAAGTAGAAAACATGATACAAAGAGTTTCCATCAACATCCGTTCATGTCATATTACTTTGTGCATCAAAACAGGTTCTTGGAAAACATTCTCATAGTTGTGACAAAGAACAAAACACAGATCGATCTTCTGCAGAGGTTAAGAATATCATAACACATACAATTATTCTCCGTATATCTCCCAAAATTTCCTCTCTTCCTACTACATTCCTACTTCTATATATAGGATTGCACATTTACAAGATGGTCCACTTTAACCGACTCTCTAACTGACTTGGACCAAAAACTACAAAATCATGACCAAAAAGTACGAAACTATGACCAAGCTGACTCTTTGTAGAATTCTTTGCCTTGTGCACCATCCTTGGTCTTGCGCATTGTTGTAGGAGTTAGTCGGTAAGCCAACTAGAATGATAAGCTGACTAAGTCGATTAGTCGACTAATTAGAGATTAGGTCGGCCACATAAGGTCGTGTCGATTGACCGAACCGATAGGTAGTTATTTGTAACTATTTTGTCAATCATATATATTAGGCTGTTGAGCCAGATAAGAACTTGGTTCAGTTTTCTGTATTGTATGGACCCTTTCACTATAATATAATCTGTTATTCTACCTATGTTGTTGTCTCTTTTCTCTGTTGTATTTGTATGCTTTTAATGTGTATTATTGGTAACCCTATGTGATCTGTGAGATTACAACATTGGTTCAATTGCTGGTAGTACATATCTGAGATGAATACAAGCAGATGATATGAGATCAGGACATTAAGGACTGGTGGGAGTGTAAGGTAGCAAATTATTTGTAGAATTATGCACGGAGAAACAAATTAATGACTGCTCAAGAAAAAGAAAGGTTCTTTACTTAAACCCATGAGAAGTTTGTAGAATCGGTACCCCAGCTCTTGAAAAAACTTCTAGATGAAAAAGCCGGAAGTGACTAAAGACCAACAGCTGCTAGAAAAACGGATTCGAGGGGGAAGGAAAAACCTGTCGAAGTGGTTTGAAAAGATCACCAATGAATTCTGTGGGGAAGAAGCTATAAAAGAAAGAACTTCGGTGGAAACCATTTAGAAGAAATTATATACAGACCTTAGCGAGCAACTGCTGTATTCTTTACTGACCTTGTTGTTCAAGTTCCTGATAGAAAAAGGAGTGGGTCATATTGTTGAACCTCATCCATTACTATGCGAACCACCACAAAATACTAACTGGGCAGAGAAACAAAAGAAGGGGGAGAAATTCATTTCCAAAAGGGAGTGGGAATATTTCCTAAGCAAGTAAACAGAATTATCCAAGCCTTCTAAAATGTTGGGTAGGCTATGGGGGGGTAGCTGGTCATATGTTGGGGTAAATTGGAAAGTATTCTAGTCGACTAACAAGAGATACCATCACCAACGATGAAAAGTTGGGCAAAAAAGGAAATCGAATGGACATTGTCACACAAAGGTACGGCGAATTTGCAGAAAATAGAGAGAGAGAAGAGGCTATAAAGAAGCAAAGAAAAAAGAGAAAGAGCTATAGCACTACAAAGAGGAATGAATACTAAGGTGACATACCAAGATATAAATCCGCTAGAGTCGGGTCATGACCGACAAGAAGAAGGCATGGAAGAAGAAGCGTCACCTATGGAAGAATATTTGTAGATAGAGTAGCGAGAAGCTCTCCAAATAGAAGTTCCCCAGGAGGTAAGACCTCTATCTCCAATGAATCCGAGTACTATGATACAAGTCATTGTTGAAGAGGACCTCAGACTAAGATTTGGTTAGTTTGGTATATGGAGGCGACTAGACAATGAGATAAACAATGATAATCATCTACTTATCCATCGACCAGAAGAAGGAAATTGGGTCATGCTTCAAGCGTACCCCTCCAACCAAAGTATCCACTTACTTTACCTGACACATAAAGGAGAACCCCCCCTGCCAAATATAGCTTTGGAGAATACAGAAAAATCGGACCTGCAGACAAACAATTGCAGTTGGACATCGACGAGAGAATTCGACCCTGACCGACTACTTGTCAAAGAAGAAATGAAAAATAAAAAAACCAACGAAAACAAGAGTTACGTCAACAAAAACTCTGCACAAAAAGATAAACAAAACATCCCACTACCCCCACCACCACCCCCACCACCGCCACCTCCTAAAGAAGACAACGATAGTGAATCCGACATGGGTCATGAGGCAGCACATATTCCTCTATATGAGGGCGATGAGGAAACTAGATGACATTAGTTCATCTGCGATTCGACATGGGAGGCCAACCAGGTTACAAAAGAAGACAGATAGATGGCACAGTTCGCTGGCGCATTGAGGAAATGAGCTCTAACTTGGTATATGACATTTTTGAGAGAACCCCCAATGAATCCAAGGCAGAAATTAAAACACAATTTCTATCATTTTTTAAAACTCTAGATTCTAAACATATGGCAACTAAGAAATTGAAAACAACATCACAAAAACTAGGAGAATCTGTCCGCGTTTACGACAAATGCTTGAAAGACCTCCTCAGCCAATTGGATTATGTAATTGATGAGCAACTATTAATACAGTGGTTTCTTGTAGGTCTATCCCAGAAGATTCATTGGCACATAAGTCCAGAGACGTTCAAAACATACTAAGAAGCGTTTACTAAAGCCTTACAAGTATAGATGGATAAAGACTTTCTAGCATTTCCCACAAATAATAGAATAGAAGAACAACTCGAGATCGTGCAAAAATATTTAAAAGAGATAAACCTTAAGAGTCATGATATTTGGTGCACAAAATGCTCAACAGTCAGACATTCAAAAGACAACTATTGATAGGATATCAGCCGACAAGACGTTCGATTTGTGCAAACAAATTTTTTTTGCGACATCTACCAAGAACACAGAGAACACACGATGAAAGATTTCCCGTTTAACATGAAAAATAGTAAATCATATTGGTGTGCTATCTGTGAAATGAAGAATCATGCCATGGCCGACTGCCACCTAAACCTAAAAAAACGACAAAACTACCACGCAGTCTACCAGACTAACCCAGTCACGCAGAGCAATGAGCAACGAAACAATGTGCAAAACGATCAGAATAATCAAAGGTACAAAGGTCGTTGATATGAGCCATGGTTCGGCAATCGATGTGGAGGATATGGAGGTCGAGGTCGATTCTTTAGGAATTGCAACACCCGACCATGTCGGCCCATCTAATGTTTCACATGTTACAAAGAAGGACACCGATATGCAGACTATCCATACAAGGACAGAACTGACTTAAAATTCTGTACTAGTTGTGGAGTAGGGGATCACTCATTAGAGGATTTCCCTACTATGCTTGATAAAAATAAATAAGAACAAAAACGTTAATGTCTTGTTGTGTGTGCAAAAACATGATATAATCAATACAAAGAACTTGCATATCGTAACCCGACAAGGGACAAAAATTGGGAATGATAACCCGCGAATAAGCAAAATAAAAGAAAATAAAAGAAAAGAATGATTATCCTGATCCAGTTAAACAAAAACAACTGTATAAAGATGCAACAAATGTATTTATAGAATATGCTCGACAGGAAGAAGAGGACAATAATCGACAAGACACAGTAAAAGAATTAATACACTTAGTACAAAAAGATAAAACAGTATCTCAATTCATTGATTTATTGTATAAAATAAAACACAACAATAACACTGAAAAACAAACAAAGAATATCTGTAGCCTAAACCAAAAAGATAAAAGTGATGCCGACCCACTGGTCGACCTAGAAATTGAAGGATACCATGTTCGACAAGTTGTGCTCAACTTTGGGTCACATGTAAATATTATGACTTGAGACACTTGGGAAAAATTGGGTATACCTCGACTATACGAGTCAAGAATATACCTGAAATTAGCCGACCAAACCCTAATTGAACCTATCGGAGTGTGGAGAAATGTCGACACGACAATAAAAGGAATAGCGACCAAAGTCGACTTTGAAATTATTGACCCTAAGGAAGGATCCAGATCCTTTCCAGCATTAGTAGGTCAACCTTGGGGAAGAAAAATGAAAGCATCAATATCCTTAGACAAAGAAAGAATAAAACTAAAAGGAAACGGACAAAAGGTCATTGTACCTATTCATCCATCCCAAGGAGAACCTTGGATAGAACCGATTGATGAAGAAGTTGACATTTGACAACTATATAAGATATAGAATAATGAAGATTACACAGAACCTAATGTCTACTGTGAACTTTACTTATGCAACCAAGATTCAGTAGGATACAATTCAGACACAGAACTATATGATTGGGAAGTCAAGAACTACGAAACACAAGCAAGAGGCTACTGGACTATTCAAAAAGTGCAAAAAAAACCAATCCAACAGTGTTTCTTGGTGTCCACCATCCCAAAAATATTTGAAAAGAAAACTAGGGAATATCGTACCCTAAAACCAACAAATATAAACAGTACACAAATACCAAGGTACAAAGAAAGAGAATCACCTGTCATGCATATAGAACAAGTATCCAAAAACATTGGTGAACATGGCCGACTACAAAGCTTAGTGGAAACTTTTACAGGACAAGCTTCTAGATGGTGGGATACCCATCAATCAAGACTACAGACATGGACAAAAACTTCAACTTTCTTTATAGAAAGATTTGGAGGGAAAATGTTAACCAATCAAGCCCAAATACCTATGTTCATCCAAGGGCAGGATCTAGAAAACCACATAAAAACATGTGAAAAAGAATGGAAAAGACTTGGGTATAAGGATGAACATACATGGCCACACCTGTTTCCATCAACGCTCTCTAACTTAACAAACAAATGGTACAAAATGGAAGAAGCTCGAGGTGAAACATTCCTATGGCATGAACTCAAAGAGAATTTTATCAAAGATTTCAACTTTATACCACAAGATGAGAATCTGGTCGAAACTGCAAAAAAGATCAAAGCATTTATACAGCCAATAGAAAACAAAACCCTAAGATACAGCCGATTGACAATAAACTATAATAATATACAAACCGAGACAATACTATAGTCAACAAGACTACAGATGGAAAATGAAAATCTGGAAGGAAAAATCTTTGGATGGAAATCAAACCATGCCGAAATAACAAAACCAATTCACACAATGCTCAAAGTCGAGACAACCGACAAAGAAGATATTGACCGAATGACTGCAGCAGATTTTCCTACCGCATTTTCATAGTTTAAGGAAGGGAGCCGACCAATCAATGAAGCCAAAGCACCAGAATGGCTAGATGCTAAAGTCAAAACTAAAGAATTCAACATCTCAAGTGATGACTGACCAAAAATGGATAAAATTGGAGACTACTGGAATGAAGAACAAACGACAGAAATAGTGAACTTATTAAAAGAGTTTCAGGATGTATTTTCCAGAGATTACAAAGATCTCAAAGGTTTAGTTCATGAAATGGGTGAAATGAAGATCGACATTAAACCTGATATACGACCTGTAAAGAAAATACCATATAAAATAACTCATAAATACAAAGAGATAGTCAAGAAGGAGATTGATAACATGCTCATAGCAAGTATTGTCTACCCTATTGACTAATCAGAATGGGCAAGTCCAATGGTTCTTCAGCAAAAAAAACATGATCCAACCAAGCTAAGGATTTGTGTCGACTTTAGAGAGCTACTATAAATTTACATTAACAGACCCATTTCCAACTCCTTATGCAAATGAAATCTTAAATGAGGTTGCAGGACATGAATGCTACTCATTTATAGATGGATTATCAGGTTATAACCAAGTACCAATAGCCAAAGAATATCAGAAAAAGACAACATTCGTATGTGAATTTGGCTCATTTTCTTATAGGGTTATGCCTTTTAGACTCAAAAATGCACCTGCAGTATTTTTCGGAATTGTGGTCAAAACATTTCAAAAATATATTTACAAAACAATGGCAATATACTTTGATGATTGGACAATATAATTTGTCTGTTGCCAAATTTCTGTGGTGATCGGTTATTGGAGATGTAATCGGAGAAACCACAGTATCGAAATGATGTAATCGGAGAAACCACAGTATCTTTTAACACAATATAATTTGTGTTAAAAGATCACTGCAAATGGCTAAGGCTTATGTTGGAATGATGCCAACAAATCCAGCTATCTTTGAACATCAAGAAGTGCATATTTCTGACCCCCATAGGGATATTGTTAGGACACATTGTCTGCAAATAAGGAATTAAGGTCGACTTCACAAAAATAAAAATTATCCTCGACTTAAAACCACCAGTGAACCCGAAACAAGTCAGGGTATTATTTGGTCATACAGGATATTACAAAAAATTCATAAGATACTATTCAAACATGACTTACCATGTGGAAGAACTATTAAGAGAAGATAAGGAGTTCAACTGGATAGAGGAATGCAACATATCATTTGAAAAACTAAAAACAAAACTAGTCGAAGCACCCATCCTAAGGTTTCCAAACTGGTTGACTAAATTCCATGTACATATCGATGCATCAGGACTGGCAATAGGAGAAATCCTAACTCAACCAAGAGACGATGGAATGGAATACCCTATAGTTTACAGCAGTGGAAAATTAAATAAAGCATAAATAAACTATTCGACAACAGAAAGAGAAGCATTAGGAATGGTCTTCGCACTTCAAAAATATCGACACTATCTACAAGCTAATCCATTTATCTTTTATACCGACCACCAAGCACTAAAATATCTCATAAATAATCCTTTACACCATGGGATAATCTGTCGATGGCTACTTCTATTCCAAGAATTTGAATTTGAATTCATTGTCAAACCAGGAAAATTAAATGTTGGTCCCAACCACTTATCTCGAATTGACACAGGAGAGGAATCGACAGGAGTCAAAGATGACTTACCGGATCCACATGTATTTTGAATAGAAGCAGTCTCGACAGAGTTAGAGGAAATAGCTCAGTTTTTAGAAGATGGACAAGCACCAGAAGGCATGAGTACGAAGAAGAAACAAATCTTATCCATGAAATTTGCACTATATAGTCTCATAAATGGGTTCTTATATAAAATGGGTTTATATGACATCCTCAGAAGGTGTGTACTAGAACATGAAAGAAATAATATTATGTATGAAGCACATTAGGGACCTGTAGGAGGACATTTTCAAGCAGACACAACTACCAAGAAAATCCAGCAATCAGGGTTATGGTGGCCGACACTTCATAAATACTGTAAAACGTTTGTAAGCTAATGTGATAGATGTCAATGGCTGGGTCGAACTTTGTCTCGTACAGAAATGCCCTTGATATCAGTAAACCCAAGCTTAAAATTTGAAATTTGGTCCATCGAATTCATAGAAATATTTCCCATACTAGCAAAAAGAACAGGTGTAAGGTACATAATAAGTCCATTTGAGTACATAACCGAATGGGTAGAGGCAGAACCAACCGACACATGTTCTAGTGAGATAGCTGCCAAATTTATCTATGAAAATATCGTTACCCGATTTGGATGTCCACTAACCCTAATCAGTGACTAGGGAACACACTTTATTAATAAAACTATTACAACACTAACAGATTAGTTCTAAATCAACCACCGTCGAAGTACAACTTACCACCCTCAGTCGAATGCAGCAATTGAAGCATTTAACAAAACATTAACAAAAGGATTAACAAAAATATGCAACACCAACAAAGACGATTGGGATGAAAAGATACCTGCAGTACTATGGGCATACAGAACAGCATCCAAGCGTTCAACCGACCAAACATCATTTCGACTAGTTTATGGACAAGAAGTAGTAGTTGCACTACACTTTCGACAACAAACACCTATTATCGCATAGATTTTACATGTCGATGTTGAACAAGGAAGAAAGGACCGACTGATGCAATTAAGTAAACTGGAAGAACACCGACTGATCACTCTACAACATCAAGAAATCCAGAAACAACAAAAAAAAGCATGGCATGATTGTGACATCAAAAACAAAAACATGTCAGTAGGGGACCTTGCTTTACTATACAACAGTCGAGTAAAAGGAAAACCCAAAAAGCTACATACAGAGTGGATGGGACCCTATGTTGTTGAAGAAATTCATGCCAATGGATCAGTCCAACTAAGGATGTTACAAGGCATAGTATTTCGAAAACTTGTTAATGGTGCCCAACTAAAGCGGTACAGAAATTAAACAAGTTAAAAAAAAGAAGAAGCATAAAATGACCACAAGGGTTAAACAAAAGCTATAAAAATATGAAAAAAAAATCCAAAATGCAAAATAAAACTGATATCCATAAAAAATTATGACAGGGAATCAACACTTCGACAACCAACATCATGCCCATCAACATAACACCATCAACCGCTCACATGATCGGCATCGAACAATGACCTCGAAAATCACATCACGCCTTCATGACTATGAGAGCCAAGATCAAATCACCATTAACGCAAACTCAAGTGCTCGCACTGAACCATCACGTTCACCATTAATACACCCCTCGATAGAAATGTTAAATGCATCAACTATAAATATTGGACTGCAAAAGGATCATTTACAATATTTCAAATAGAGAGAACAACTTAGCAACCAGAATACTAAAAACTGAGAATACCGAAGTGAAGTCGACCAGCAAACCGACAAAATGGTGCCAAAACAAACCAGAGCTGCAGCCAAGTCTAAAGAACTACAAACTGCGGAGACACCATTAATAAGGAGACTAAGAAACATCAAGAACACTAAGGTTCAGGAGATCTCATGGGTGAAATTATGGGCCAAGATTAAAGAGTGGGCCTATGTCAACAAAAATCCTACCTCGGCTGCAGAGAAAATAAATCACAGTACTATTGTGAACTACATAAATGCACCATTCATGGCCAGCTTTGGAGGCACAAAGGAAACAATAGTTAAATTCATCATAAGCTGATACCACATCGACAGATTTTACTTCGACGTACCAATCGATATCTCCGGTGAAGTAATCTATAAATTGGTTGGTTTATCAAACCAAGGTGACCCAGTACCAGTCGGCATAAAACAAGGGCTGGTAGAGGAACTAACTGGATCATCATCAGGAAAAAACTCCAAAGTGCTAATGATTAGCCAAATACAAGCCCGAACGCCACAAATTGTGGCTAAAATCATAGCCACTAGGCTTACATCGACAGGTTGAGGAAGTGACCTAAAACTAGATATGTTGGAGGCAGTGGATACCATTGCCCACATAGGGAAAATATATAGATGGGCTGAGTACATCGCCAACATGATCAAAGGAATCTATGAAAAATTCCAAGAGTCGGGAGGGATTATAAGGTTCCCATCCCTTATGATATGGATAGTCATGTATTACTTGTGTCCTGCCGGGGACAAGCAGTTTCAAGAACCCATGAAATTCCATATGTGGAGATTCAAACCGTTTTCCCAAAGTGGAACAATGAAAGAACTAGAAAAAGGAAAAGTGTTGTTGGAAAATTGGTTCCAACAGCTTAAAATCCAAAAAACCAAATGGAGGGTGCCCCAGAACATCCAACGAAGTCTACCCAAAACTTCCCACATATAGTTGGAACTTGACCATACCACGGTGTGGTATATGCAGGGCACCAAGGAAAAAGCAAAGACTCTCGAATACTACCCAACAGTCAAAGAGAACTTTCGGGAGCTATCTCGACAGTCGGGTACAAAACTGTCGATACCAGCAAAGGCCAAAGAGACAAACCTATCAATAGAGGAGCCATTAACATACCAAGAAAAAGAAGAAGATTATGAGCTCCGATTATAGATCAGCACATTTGTGTCAGAGGAGACACCAACAGAAGACACCGGTCGACTACAATTACAATCAAACCACCGAAATCCCAAAGAGAAGAGACACAGACAGAACAACAGGTAACCAATCCACCTAAAGAAAGCATCGTCTCGACTCAAAAACAAGGGGGAGAGATAGAAACTAAAAACCCCAACTATGTTATAACCAAAGAAAACATCCACAAACTGTCGAAGGAGATAGCAGCCTCGAGGAAAAGGAAAATAATATAGGAGCAGTAATAGGGGAAAGGAAAGCACAATCTTATCATCATGGAATCATCGGAATATGAAGATGAATTAGCAGCTATGGCGGTTGACATCATCGAAGACATCATTGCGAATAAAATCCCAGTGGAAGCACAGTTCCAAAAAAATTTCGAAGTGGGAGCACAACAAGCTTGACCGAAAAAGGCAAAAAGCACAAATACCTCAATGGCCGAGAATGTTGTTGATCTCGTGTCTACAACCCCACCCCCGTCTCTGACCAAAATAACCCAAGAAACAATTCAAGAGCCTCCTTCCATAATCCCAATCGACATATGAAAGAATGCTATGCCAAAAACCTTGAAGGAAAGGTTCAACTGAGACAAAGACTTCCAGGCATACATCAAAAAATTGCCTAAGTTACTCACCTCGGTACATAATATCACCACCAAGTGCCCTTTGTTCAAAGTTGGTGGATCTATACTTTCCATTCCTCAACCTAGCCAAGTACCCCAAAGGCCGAGGACTATTGTAATTTTGAGTTCGAAATTTCAAAGAAATCTTGACAAGCAAGCTGAAGTTGTCGCAAGTCAGACTACATCCCTCATTCCAACCAATGCTGAACCCCGCCCACTAGCCAGTGAACTGAAAAGAAATGAGGAAGAAGAGAACATGGAAGAAATAAATTGAGAAATCGATGAATTGTTTTTGACCTTCAGGAAGGTTCACCTCCATAAATTAACGACTCGACATCTGACCACATCCCCACCACTCCAATCACACCTGACCATTCACCACCACCATACCCCAACCCAAAACCTGCACCCGAACTAGTTGCATCAGAGCCACCTCAGCCACAACCATCAGTACCAATAACCTTTGTAGCTGGACCTTCTATACAAAATCAACCAGATACACACCCAGCTGCAGCACTCGTCCCGCAGACCCAACCAGAAATACCCCCAACCACTGCAGACCGACAACCAGACTACCCATTACCAGAAAATATTACTCTCACAGGTACATAAGTATAAAAGCAAGCAAAACAATAGAAGCACAAAAAGAAGAGAGACAGAAAGAAGAAGGACCATCCATCCCAAACAACAAAGGTCCACATCAGTTAACTTGGGTCGACCATTGCAGTCGACGCAACCAAGCTGAAAGATGGAGAGCTGGGAAAACTTTTGGAAACCCTGGCCATCAAAACAAAGACAGGTAGCTAGAGTAGATGCAAGTATCTCGACAACAATGAAAGAGAACAATTTGAGTTCCTAAACAAATGCAGAAACCTTGCATAGTCTGTGAAACCAGGACCAATAGAGGTCGATACCGACAAGCCGTTGGAGAAATCCTACCAGTTGTTTGAGAGCATGGTGTCGGCGCTACAGACACAGATGCAGAACACAAAAGAGGAGAAAAAAGAAGAAACATCTCGACTACTGACATAGCAACACATAGCTTTCTCTGAAGCATACAAAGTAATGCAAGACCACATGGAGGAGTTGGTCATTATAGAAGGAGTACTCCGGGACTGACCTGCTTATTATGGGCAAGTATTCCAGTAGACCCGACAGACCCGACAAGAAATCCAAGTACTCGAGAAGAGGAAGAGCATGGAAGAAGCACTCATAAGCACTATTGAAGATCAAATCGTGCTTGAAATAAACAAACTGCAGAAGCTTGAGTGACAAGCACACCAGTGGGTGCAGCAGGCAATTCCGAGCTTAGACAAACTAGACATCATCTTCCCGCAGATGAAAATACTTTTTGAGATAGCAAAAGAAAAGGACCATTTTATGGGTCCCGAAATGGAAAGGATAGCAGACCTCTCCATTCAAGAGAAGATGTCGACACTATCAAGTCTCACAACACTAACCATCAACATCCAAAAATTACTGCAAAGTTGGACAAAATTCCAAGATCAGCTGGCAGTGACAGCTGAAGCAATTATCGAAGTCTATGTACAGAAAATACCAACTATCAGACTTCACAGCCCATGAAGGTCGAAACATAGCAATAACTACTTAAAGACAGGTAATGCATTTTTGGTACCTCCCTATTCTTCAGGATGAAGAACAATTTTGTTCATGGGGGAGATGTTGGAGGAGCTAGTCGTAAGCTGACTAGAACGATAAGCTGACTAAGTCGATCAGCTAACTAATTAGAGATTAGGTCGTCCGCATAAGGTTGTGTCGGTTGACCGAACTGATAGGTAGTTATTTGTAAATTTTTTGTCAATCATATATATTAGGCTGTTGAGCCAGATAAGAACTTGGTTTAGTTCTCGGTATTGTATGGACCCTTTCACTATAATATAATATGTTATTCTACCTATGTTCTTGTCTCTTGTCTCTGTTGTATTTGTATGCTTTTAATGTGTATTATTGGTAATCCTATGTGATCTGTGAGATTACAACACACATTATTCTTTGCCTTGAACACCTTGCTTCTATTTTCGCACCAAACCCTCTCATCAACAGGCCCCCAACATAATTTTTTGGCTAGTCCTTGAGCCACCTTAACTGGAAACTATATACTCATTGATTTTTCTCTTGAAGTCTTTGTACTACCGCTTGACTTCCTCAACTACAGCTTTTTCCTTTTTGTTGGTCGCTATGCATTCTTCCACATCCTGCTCAGATGGATGTTCAACAAGTCTGATGGTCACCTCATTTCGGCTCTCTTACACAAGTTGAAGTGCATTCACTTCCTTGAGCACTAACTTCTCACCAACATCCTGGAACTCGTCCAGCTGAGTGGTATGATGTTGATGACACTCTCTTTCCTTTCCTTGGTTACATGTTGCATAAATGATTTCAAATATGATGCCTCAGTGACTTGTACGACAGGGGAATCACTCTGAGTGATGCCCTCATTGTTGTTAATTACGCCTCTTCTTCATGCATCTTTGTGCTCAACTGCTGCAACTTCTCATCTTGAACCACACTACCCCAAAACTGTGTAGTTTCATCAATGATCAACTTAGCTTCCTTTTCTCTTTCCTCTAGTTGTGTGGCCACCTCTTCGATCTTCATCTTGCACTATGCCACATGTTCTGGCAGAGTGCTCGGGTTCATTAGTGCCTAAAAATCATCGAGGTCTCCCCTTAATTCTGTAATGACCTTCCCTAACTGTAGAACTTTAGTCTCCATAAGCATGCCATCTAGTACATCTAGAGTTTCTTGATAGGTGAATGGAACAAATTTCTCTAGCCACACCCTATCATCCCATATCTATGCTCTCTCCACAATGAGTAAATCATGTTATTTCTTGAGGAAATATATCTCCTTATTTTCCAACGATTCCTTCTCCTGCAACTTTAGTAAGTGATCATTGATAATTTGTTCCCGGTCGATGAGTTCCTCACTCGCTAACTTCTGCAACTGCACCAAAGTGTGCGTTGATAATTCAATAACATATAACGTAATCATTGGAAACTGCTAAAGTGAGGCATAAATATCCTCGCTATTTGTATCCAATGCTCGTGGTGGAATATGCATGATCCATACCCGCTTACCTATACTCAACTCACCATTCCTCTGCAACACATTGGCTTTGGGTACCTTCTCAAAAATAGTATTAACTAAATAATTTAATTGAGTCTTTACCTCCTGGAATCATTCTGTTGAATTTTTCCTTAGTTGTGCCTCACTCATAGTGGTCTCCATGGTGATCGCCTCTATGACGTGATTGACCTGCTCATTTCCCATGTTCGTAGTGTTGATCGATTCCCCTTGCTCCCGCCTTCACTTAGTCCTCATCTCTTCAAACTTTCGATCCATCTCTGAGTCTGTCGTAGTCCTAGAAGGCGCCTCCTACAACGCTTGCTTTCTTTCTTATAATTGCACTTGATCCACTAGGGGATCGGGTAGAGGCCCCGCTGCAACGTATGACAGATATTCAATGCTGACCAATGCCCTCCACTCAACAAGACAATTTTCCACTATCGTATAAATCTCATCATTGGTTAACTTGTATTGAGTAGCTAACCACTACTTTTCTTGGTCTCTTTGTGCTTGTATAGGTATTGTGTGCGATTCAATCAGAAACCTCGCAAACCGACGATACTTTTCCACCACCTCTTCAAAAATAAACAAAACCTTCTCTACTGTGATCTGCAGTGCATCCCAATACAACCAAAACTGGATTGTATAATCAATCAATCGGTCCCTCTGGTTGAGATACCGAAGGTTTTGGTATCTTGCGCCCTTGCAAACCTAGGCAATCTCAATGTCCATACCTTAATATTCCCTAGGCTCATCCATGCAACCAATGCAATTTTGATGTCCCAAATTTTGCATTGGGTCACAGTGGCCTAATCACATTTGCAATATTTATTAGAGTTTTTCAAATTGATGCTAAGGGTCAAATAATTGCCAAGGAGGAAAATTACTAGTTTCCTAGGTTGGGGCTGGAAGCTTTGGGATTGGGAATAATGGGGACAATGAATGATGTTTAAACATTAGAATGGCATAAATATTTAATAAAGGGTACAAATAAATAAATACAAGAGAAAATTGAAGTGGCGATGGAGCATGGAGACACATGGAGACTATGGGTCCCACACAAGCTAGAAATTTTATGCCACATGGCATCCTCCTCTTGCAATTTTGAATCCATGGGAAGACTAAAGGTTCTTGGATGAGTTAGAAGTCTAATAAAATTGGCCATATGCATCATAGGTCAAATTTTGGAATAAATTTAACTTACATGGGAGAGGAAGAGTCATTTTGGATCCAGTGAGACACTAGGACTAGATTCCCTAGCTCTATGAAAACAATGATGAAGATTCTATGACACCTATGACACAGATCAGATATGAAGGATGAAATCTGACAAATATGACATTTCAAGTTGAAATAGAGCATCCAAGTGAGCCCTCATGTGAGTTGGGGAAGCTCAATGGGTTCCTACTCAAAAGGGGGGAAGATGGAAGGCTAGGAAAGGGAGGACACATGGCAAATAATGAGTACACACCCAAATTCGAATTGGCTTGAGTTTGTGTATGGATTCGTAACCTTATAAGTCTAAGGATGTTTATAAAATACAGGAATCAACCAAGATAATGGTTTTTTATTATTTGAGAAATTGTCATTTGTGAATTGTTAGAACTAGTGGATGACTAGTTTTCTTGCCTTAGCCAATTTCGAGGGTGAAATATTCCCATACAAGTTGGTGTTTGGAGATGCCACTCAGGTCTTTCATGGTGATTTAATGGAGTCTTATTTTTAGGTGTAAGCTACAATTAAGCTTTTGTATTCTTCTATTGCAGCACTTTCTCTCAATCATTTCCAGTTTTTATGGCCTATTCTTGCTCATGGAGGGATTGCACTTTGGGTGAGATATTGATATATTTGGGGAAGATTTTAATGCTCCATTATTTTATGTAATGATTTAAATCCTATGTATTTCAATTTCATAAGACTCTCAGGTCGAAATTCCAAAATATTTCATTTAAAAATGTTAAACAATGAAGAAATAGTGTCATTTCCCCACTATCTTGTTGTGCACCATTATAATACTAATGATTTCAAATTGGGATATATTTTCATTATCCATTACTGATTTTAATAATCTCAATATTATATTTTATTCATTCTCATAAATTATCAGGTCTAATTATCAAATGGTTGTAAGGAAAAGTGATTATTAATGAGCAATCAATGACCAATTCACCACTACATTCATGTCTGCTATGATAATGCTGATTATTTCGAATGGAGGAATGTATATCTGATAAATGTATGATTAATTGACTTTAATTAATGTGTATTTCAATTATCATTTTCAGTACTTAAGAATTGGAATCCATTTTTACGGAGAGAAATTCCTATGGCTTGGGGTACCATAACAGAAAGATTAACTCCAGAAATCAATCCTTTCCTATATGCAAGAGAAACCAAACATCTAACACTAAAGGATATTGATTAGTACCTTATTCTATATGGTTGATTTAGATCCCAGTGTTAGAATAATCAACCCATAGTTAGCTACCTTAGACATTAAATTAATCATTTTTGTCTTATTTGCCTAGTTTCATGATTCCACCTTATGCAAGTTGTCATCTACCTATCCATAGTGGTCAAAATCGCCTATTTTGACTCATGGAGCACTTGATAAACCTCAAGGAATCAAATCTAATTTATTCCTGGCCTCCTAGGCGCCCTTCTGCTTTTTCTGCTTTATTTCCTGCTTTTTCAGTGCTTTAAGGCAATTGGGAAAGTTTGACTAGGTGAGGTTAACTAGTTTTTTGTCCTCCACATACTCCACTCTTTTATCCTATGAAAATCATGTATGAGTTGTCCTTCCATCACCTTTTATCTTTCCTAAGTGCTTTTTCCAATTCATGAGCTCCTTAGCTGATTTAGAAACTACTTTATGCACCTATGGGGGAATTGCTTAATTTTAGTAAGCCTGCTTTTGACTATATTCGAATTGCCTCCTCATGCATTCAAATACATTATGTAATTATTTAATGCAGCAGCCTATGTTATTACAGGGTTGTCTATTGTACACTTATTCAATACAGTTTAGTGTTCAGCTCCATATTCAGTCTCTTTTGTGAGTGATTTTGCATGTACAATTGATAATTGTTGTGAGTGTTATTGTTCTATCACTGGGTTCAATTTCCACATCGTATCAGAGCCATTGTAGATTGATTTCTCTCCTTCAAATTTGTTTTGCAGGTTCGACATCAGTGACTGGGAGCCTTCTATTGACAGTCGGGACAATTTCTGAGCTATGGATCAATCTCAGAAGATCATCTTGACTCCCTTCAATTTATTTGAATGGAAAGTAGAGATGGAGATACTGTTGAGAGAGAAAGGCCCCTACAGGGTGACTATGGCAACAGAAGCAGAGCCCAATGCAACCGCAGAGAAGATAAAATGGCACAATAGGAGGGATGAGGCCTATGGTCTCTTGTGTCTGAGTATTTCCAGAGAGCTCCTTTTCCATCTTGATGGATTGACATCACCAAATGAAGTATGGGAGAATCTTGTTGATATTTTTGGAAATACAGATGAGATGAGGGGACATCAAATCGAAAATGAACTGATCTCCCTGAGTCTAAATAGCTTTGAATCCCTGCAACTCTATTTCTCCAATTTCAAAGCACTTGTTTTGCAGCTAAAACAATATGGGATCTAAAAGAAGGATGATCAGATGGTCTTGGCCATACTCTCAAAGCTTGGCCCTGACTATTCAGTGTTTGTTTTGACCTTCTATGCCACAAATTTGACAGCTCGAACCTGGAAGATGCCTAGCCTTGAATATTTCATGGAATCTCTCACACAAGAACAAGACAAACTGGTGATGATGGGCACCATCAAACCATCCAAAGACCAAGCTCTATTTGCTGGTGATTCAAGGGTGGATTCAAAAAGAAAAAAGAAAGCTAAAAATCCACCTGAGCAAAAAAAAGACAAGAACAAGTCTCCGAAGGAGCCACAAGGTTCCAAGAAGAACTACCAGAAGAAGAAGAATAAAGGAGAAATGAGCAAGTGCGCATACTGCAATAAGGGAAATCACACTGAAAGCTCCTGTATGAAAAAGAAAATAGACATGCTGACCCAACTCTTGGAGAAGAATGGAATCTCCCTTCCAGACAGCTCAAAGAAGAGAGAAGGAGGATCAAGTTCAGAAGACATAGAGAGAGTTCATGCATTGGTTGCTGGCACATCAAGCTCACCTAGTTTCATCATTGATTCTGGAGCTTCAAGACATATGGTTTCAACCAAGGAGGCATTATCCTCACTTGACATGTCGAAAGGTCCACCAATAGTACTGGGAGATGACTCTCTCACTGAAAGTTTGGGAAAAGGGAGAATTGATCTTGATCTTGTTCAGTTCAGCAATGTGTTGTATGTTCCTGCTCTTGCCTCCAACCTCTTATCAATGTATCAGATGACCCACATTGGGTCTCCAAAGAAGGTCATATTCTCCCCTGATGAAGTTGAGATCATAGAGATCTCAAGTGGTAAAGTCATTGCAAAAGGAGTTGCAAATCATACTTTGAAGGTATACATGTTCTCACACTTCCTACCCTACTCAAACCCCTCTGCTCTTCTGATTCATGCTAATGAGGAAAGCAAGCTTTGGCATGAAATATTTTGCCACCTAAATTGCAAGTATCTTTCTGATCTTAGTGAAAAAGAGATGGTCATAGGGTTACCAAAGATAAAATTTTCCAAAGGAGTCTGCCAAGGTTC
>LPNX010100448.1:0-43855 GCA_001517045.1 Pseudotsuga menziesii | reverse complement strand
CTTGCACATGGTGGGACTCATGGACTAGGCAAATAAGACAAAATAAATGAAATAATGTCTAAGTGGGTAAATACTATGGGTTGATTATTCTAACAAGGTAACCTTTGAAGAGTCCACTTTAACAGTGTACCATTGTCCACATATTGCATCTGCAGGATTGCAAAATCCATAAACAAGTACAGAATGAATGTTGGTTTTTTAGTATATAAAAAATCTTGCTGCAAAGGCTGTTGAATGTGGAATTTTGATGTAGAGACAAGCCATTCTTTGTTCAAAAGCATCTTGAAAACATTGAATGTGGACTTATTATGTAGAAACAAGCCATTATTTGTTCAAAATCATCTTGAATACATAAAATGAAGACATGAGTGTGTTGCAAAAATAAATGCATCCTGCTACAATTAACCAAGTATTCAAACAATCTATCTCCGAAGCTATCATACCCAACCATTTATATAAACATGTTATATAACATCTATCATTTACTAATTCAATTCAAGTAATTGAGTTCTTTAAAATCCTCTAACAACAATAACTGAGTTCTTTAAAATCCTCAAGCAACAATAAATGACACTCAATTGCTTAATATAATCAAGGAATTTAAAATATAATGATCTAACATAAATTATGTAAGCAAAAAATTATAATTTGTAAGAATATATCACCTGATAAAACATGGATAACCAAAAATACTATGTATATAAGGCCATTGATCTAATCAAAACTCCATTTCTTGCCTCTTAACTATGGAAATGTTTCTCAACGCTATTTGTAACAAGTTCCAATGGAGGAGTCAAATAGCAATAGTGAAAATTACACAGTAAAAATATAGAAATAGATTTTTTTAATGTATTGTTCCTTACCATTCATTGAGCTCCTCTCTGTTTCAAGAATAATTTAATATTCTCTACTAAACAGGACCAACCATGTGAAGGTGGAAGCTATTATGGCCCCTCCCCCCCTCACATCACTCTCAACTCCCCAAACCCAATGCCTATACTTGCTAATAACAATTTATTTCACTATTTCACAATGCAAATAACAATGCATCTACAATGCAAATTATTTCACTCAATAGTTGAATAATACTTTCATTAGACCATTCTTTATAAAATTCACTAAACCATTCAATCATTCAATAGTTGAAAAAACCATTCATTAACTCATTCATTAAAACATTAATTTAGTCAATGGCAAAAAAAAAAAATATTAGTAAACAATTCAGTAAAGCATTCATTCATAAAACATAGGAAAAAGCATTAATTTTTTTTTATAAATAAGAATTACTCAAAATTTGTTTAGTCACATCCTTTTTACTTTTCTTCTCTTTAAATATTTAGTTAGAGTCACATCTTTGGGAATATGATCATCGGTATCCCTACTAGTCTGCTCGCAAGGTTGAACTTCAGGCGAGGGGCGATGAATTTCTGCAATAATGTCAAAATCTTTCATTAATATATTTATATTTTGATAAATACGAGTAATTCATTAAAAAAAACATTATGAATGTGTGTTTTTATACCTGCCATGTGCACATCAACATGTTCAACATTATCTCGTACTGGCCCAACCTGTTCCGTGTTATGATCTGCAACTACATGCTCTGTAGTTGAATTGTGTAGAATTAGAATTAATGTTCATCATCTGCAATGGTCTATAAAAAACAGTAGCACATTAATAAATCCATTACCAGGATGAGAAGCATGATCTTTGTTTGTTTGGTCATGTACTTCATCCTCGACATGAACGGGATCGTTACTTTCCTGCACAAAAAGGAATAAATAATTTACGTTAGTTTATTTATAAGGAACAAACTGCATGAGCATTAATAAATTATCATTAAACTGTACAGTTTTCACAAACCTGGGCACCATATGGCTTAGCAAAAGATCATGCAGTATTCACAGACAAGCTTCTCCGATGTTCAACAACAACGTCAAAGCCATGTTCGAAGCCAAGCTTCATGTAATCCGCACTGGGCAATTCTTTGAACCAGTCAGCCTTCATATTTGCATGATGCCATTAATTTTAAATCCTTTTTTCAGAACAAAAAAAAATAATAATTCGTATGATATTTGGATGCAGATTTACGTTTTGCGATACTTACATATCGAGCCGCTAAGTTGGAGTAACCACCAGGCCCAAGCTTGTGTTGGCCAATTTTTTCAATTCTTGCCTTTGTGGCCTTAGATGTGTCCGAGAGCCTAATCAAGTTTTTAAATACATTAGTATTTGTACCAAAATTGATATAAAAACTAGTAATAATAAGGCTTACCACTACATTTTCGAATGAATCACATACCTCCCTGTTCCACCTGGTGGTATCTTTCCTTATTTTCTCAGGCCCTTCTCTTTTCCATCTTCCACCAGGGATTTCCACTCCATAGATGGAATCATTGGAAGGCACTCATACCTAGGGTTCTTTTCTAGGTGAACCCTATATTGGTCTCGAAAAATCTTTAGATGTTTTCCAACCTTCTGTCGATGTATCAAAGGTATCTTTTTTGAACAGACTAACCAAGCGATTAGTCAGATCATCCTTTAAATATTTTTGCTGGTTGTTCCACATTGTGCAGATGGTGGGACCAAAGATCTCCAAGGCCAAATCATTCATGTGTTTATAAAATATATAATTTCCTGCAAAAAATTATTGCCATCATTAGTCAACATTAGAAAATATTATCGGTATATTAGGCACAAATTATAAAAAATAAATTGAACAATCTATAATGACCTGGAATCCTCTCTATCTTTATTGGAACTAGTTCTTCATTCAAAAAAATGTACACTTTATTGAACTAGTGCTAGTCACATGAGAAGATCCAGGAAATGCTTCCACATCTCTATCTAGCCCTGCATCCACCCCTTCTTCTGTGGCATCTGTTGTGGGGCAACATCAGTTGCACCCTCCGCTGCCCTCGGCGGTGTCGCAGAGCGTGTTGCCGATTGTTCAGTGGACAATATGGGAGCAATATGTGGTGTACGTGGAGTAGATTGTTCACTGGGACCAACATTGCCTTGACCACCACTAATAATCTCCATAGCACACTGTAAATTAAACCCATTGTATTATAATTTCAATAGCATATAAAATCAAATATTATAAAGTTTTTATAAATGAATTTACATTTTTATTTGATAACTTACATCCACTTGTTTATGTTGCTGTAACAACAATTGAATCCTTTCTTCGAGCCCTTCTATTGGTGGAACTGGCAATGTCAGACAAACCAGTTCCTCATTTTGTTTTTCCCTTGTCCTTTGTAGCACCCTCAACGGGTTTGCAGACTCTCTAATTTCGCTATCTCTCATCAATCAAGAGACCTCATTCTGTAAAGAGTTTTGAGAGGCCATTTCATAAACGAAATCCCCTGTCTGTAATTGAAATATATAAAAAATTGCTTCGTCTTTGAAAATATAGTGTGTGCAAATAATTATATTAGGGATTGCATCTAGGATTACCTGACACCTAGCCGAGGGCGTGGTCTGATCAACAGATGGGGATTTACCTCGATTAGCCACCTGCAAAAAAAGTAGAGAACATTATCACAATGAACACAATATGTATAAGCTAACAAATACATAACAAAAACAAATATAAACACTATGCTACATGTTTTATATGTGTACATTTTTAAAGCATTTAGAATGTGGAATTACATTTAGGTTAAATGGTTTCCTTGAGTCTCCAGTTGTCTGATCAATAGTTGGGGAGTTTCCCCAATCAATCTGTAAAAAAGGTAGACAACATTACCATCATGAACGCAACCATAAAAACGAAAGAATACACAACAAAATAAACATAATGCGTCACGATAGACATGTTTATGATTTTAAAGTATTTGAAATGGAGAATTACATACATGTTTGGTTGTTTCCCTGATGCTATAGTCGTCTGATCAATAGCCAGTTGGCTTCCTTGATCAACACTCTGCATGGAAAATCGATAATATTATATAAACAGACCTAATATACTAATGAAAATACATAACAACGTATCTGTATTTCCATCCTAAAATTTAATATTACATTGGCAATATCGATGTATACCTGCTTCCTTGACTCAGGTCAACAAACATCTATGGAGATGGAGGTGCCCCTGAGAGAACCTTGCATCAAAAACATACTAAATGTTACATAAGGAAACATGAAAAGTAGATAATTTCAATTATATTCTAACAAAAATTCATATGGACGTTAAAATAATTAATAAAAGGGTGGTTAAAGTGTTTGTTGTACCACAACCATACTAACATTGTTTGTATCTACACGATTCAAATTGTAATCAATAAGCAGTTCTTCGCCAACAACTATTGATTTAATTGCACATACAAAGACATGGTTTCCTTCACGTGACTCGAATATGCAGTTGGGTTGCTTTAATGTAGACCCAGGTTGTGTACTGTTTATAAACCACACAATATTATCGGTTTTTTTTGGCCTTCCGTCCATGTATATCGTTGCTCCTTTATTTTGAGCTTTGTCTTTCAGTTGTATATAATTCACTAACAACCCATATCTACGCATACTTCGTGTATATTAGAACATGTGCATCCAATCACTGTAGTTGTAATAGGGTTCAACATACTCCATCAATTTTGTACATCTACCATATCCGACCTTTATGCCGTCCATGCAAAATAATCCCAATCCATGCAATGAGGACAGTGCAATTCTATATATCCTCTCATTCACACAAAAATCAGTGTTTACTTTAATAAGATTACTAGGCACCCATTGTTTCACTAGGTGTTGGTACCTTAAGGGCACATTGATGTCTCCCACTGTCTCATCATCATAGGAACATGACCCCCCTCCTTGGAGAAAAAAATTCATGCGTTTGTCAAATTTTCTTCTGATCTTCTAACATCTAGTTGATCTAGCCCGTGTAGACCTACTGGATGTCTCACTTTCCTCTAGCCTTTCCAAAATCCTTTCGCTAGAGGAATATAGGTTTGACAAATACCTATTTGGTTCTACCTACATCGTGGCCAATTTTTTTTTTGGCATAAGCATAAAAAAATACCAGCAAAAAAACGTGGAAAGACTTATAAGAAAAAAAACTTGGAAAGACTTGTAAGCCAATAACGTTTTAAATAAAAAGCTTGTCAAGAATGAGTTTGGTTAATAGGTGTGGGAATTTGGTAGCCCTAAAAATTCTAATGTATGCCCCTCTTTTGGTTACATACAAGTCTCCCTTATAACTTATTGCTTGCATTGCCTTTTGCTAACATGAATTGGGTAGGCTTCATAAGCTTCAAATGTATGCTTGTGGCCATTCTACTTTATCCTTTCAACGTTGTCAAGCTTGAGACGATATGTTATGCATATGCATCACATATAACACTGCAATTTCTGCCAATATATGTCTATACAAAACCTAGAGGTTCTCCTTTAATGGACTATCTCCTTCAAAGAACATATATCCTTTAAGTGGTTTTTAGTTTTCCCATGAATGATTTTGTTATGTTGTAGATGATTATCCATTTTGCCTAATATGTTTTATGATCTTTTCCATGTTTTCTAGGGTGCACATACTTGCTGTTGATGGCTTCTTTTCCTTGAAAGTTGAACTGCCTAAAAGTGCATAGATCTCATCTATGACTCTTTAAGAGTCATAATAACAACTATTGTTATAGGATTTTATTCTCCAAATGAAACACCAAAACCATACTTATCGGTTAATATTTGTGTAGGGATGTTTTTCTGATCTCTCCCATAATTTATGATACTAATGGGATTGTATGCAAAAATTTATGTATGCCCTAATAAATCTTATGTATGCCCCTCTTTTAGTTACATAGAATTCACCATTCTCACTTATTGCTTGCATTTCCATTTCCTAACATTGCCTTTTCCTTTTACTGGCCTAACCCCTTTTCAACAATAATAGTTGCAGATTTAATCAAGTGTTTTTCTACCGAGGTGGCTGAGTCAACCGAGTTGACCCCCAACTAAGCTAACTCAGCCTTTGAAACGATTGGAGTGATAAGTTTGGTACCGAAAATGGTCAATTCATCCCAATCCGTACTAAATTGACCTAGTGAATGTGCGAATGCATAGGCCACACACATGACACTTTAATTCAAAAAAAATTAACCTAGAAATATAAACATCTAGACTCTAAACCTACTTCATTGTCGAGTCAATTAGGTTTGTAGGATTCCTATACATCATAACACTATTTGGATTAAAACACAGCTTGCTTTGTACGCCCTAGATTCCACCCATGTGCATAATAGTCAATCTATAAAGCAACCCCCGAATACAAAATCATTCTTCACAAAATAGGGCATGAACCATGTGAACAACCTTCCAAGTGGACTAGCTCAATGAGTAACCTCCAAGCATGTAATATCTCTCATGAAATGGTATATAAAATAGTGTAATCATTGCTCCCATTCAAGAACAAAAAAGTAGACATGACTTCTCTCCCTACATTAATTCCACGTGCACATAATGACTATCTTTGGTACTTCCTAACTTTTCAGTATTCCTTTTGACAACAAAAGTGAAACATGAAACAATATCCTTACTTTCAACATCTTGCACAGATGATGGCTTTGATCGAATTGTATAAGTAATTTGTTCCCAAATTAAATATTTTGAGACCTACGAATGAAGGGGAGTGAGATGAATGGTTGAAGGACTGAAATGGAGAATGAATTGATGCCATGATCTACCTACCCAAATGTCCTTTTATAATGAATATTATCCCTAACTTATTATTGATTTGTAGTCTTCTATTGTTCACCCATACTGCTCTATGAAACAAATTTTTATGCCGATCTAGTATGTATATTCATGATGATAGACTGAAGAGGTTAAAAGATCCACTATACAGTATTTCCAAGAACTAACATCATTCAAGTGAAGAATGTATGTAGAATGTTGTAGACATTATATCTCTACTCATTCGATTTACTACAAAGTGTTGTAGCTTGCTTAGTGCTCCTCGTTGTTTATCATTTACATTCAAATTCACCATAGAGTGGATGTTTTAACCTCTGGATGTTTTATCATTTATTTTCAAATTCACCTGTAGAGTGGATGTTTTAACCTCTGTGCTACTATGAAGTGCATAAGCCAGCACTTCAGAGGCATATTTCCTAGTGGTGGTGAAGAGCGGACATTTCCAGGTCTGGCTGATTGGCACGTTAAATACATTTATATCAATCTATAATATTTGCTGATTTATTCCTTTTAGCTTGTCTTGATGATGCTTGTTTTCCCATATTAATTTTCAATCCTAAGGAAATGTTAACTTGTTTTTCCATACTAATTTTCAACCCTAAGGCAACCCTAAGGAATACAATTGATCAACTTCACAGGAATACTGGACAAACATTCAAAGGTAACACCTCTAATCTATGAATCTTTACTACATCCACATCACTAACCTTCATCAGACTGCGAATTCAAGTCTAATACTGAAGTAGCTAATCCAAAGAAGCAATAAATAAGAGAGATCAGCAATATGAGGGGATCATCCACCTCAATCATCCAAAGGATGTCAATAGAAACAACACATAAAAGACTCAAGTGCTAAGGGCTAGAAAAGCTGGAAAGTGCCCTCATTAGTACATTCACCGTCAGTGATTTCAGTAAACTGAAAATGGCCTGAGGACAAGGTTAATACTTCTTTGGATAAGCTATCAGCCTTAGTATTGTGTTCTCTGAATATGTGAACTACTTTTAGTTGGATGAAGTAAGGTTCCATATCATAGATACGTTGACACCAGCCATCAAGTGCATGTAAAGTTAGTGATGATATTCTATTGAACCAATTAATGATGGCTATGGAGTCACCATGAATGTGTAGAGCGGGAAGGACCATGGATTTAGCACAATAAAGGAGAGCCCATAAAGCAAGTAGTTCAAATCTGGTGTTTGTACTCAGACGAACACCCAATTTGAAGAAAAACTATTGGTCCTGGGTGATCAAAAGATGAACACCTATACCTCCAATTTGATTGGATGAAGCCCCATCAAAGAAGATGTAGGTACAATTATCGAAATAGTTTATTTAGTCAAACTTATTACCTTTCTTTTTTTCTTTGAATTAGCCAATTTCATTTCACTAACTCTAAAATAGCTAATAAGTGTTGGCTAATAATGGTGATGACTCTTGGTATTGTGTTTCATTAGGCTGCAACATGGAAAACTTGTGAAACAAAATACCAAGGATCATCACCGTTATCAAAATAGTTTATTAGGTAAAATTATGAAAATAGCAAAAGATGTAGGTACAATTATCAAAATAGTTTATTTAGTCAAACTTATTACCTTTCTTTTTTGCATTGCCTTAGCCACTTTCAATTCACTAACTCTAAAATAGATAATAAGTGTTGGCTAATAATGGGTATGAATCATGGTATTATGTTTCATGGGGTTGCAACATCGCAAACTAGCGAGGCATAATACCACGATTCGTCACCGTTGCATAGATGAACACTTGTTATCTTTTGTGAGATATAGTTCATTTGGGCAGAGTTCTTGAAATCTGTCCTCATGGACAAGTTTTTTCTTCATTTTTAATGAATGAAATTCATTTGTAGCGTCTGCAGTGTAAAACAGGAGAAAATGCTACAAAAAATCTGGAAACGCAGTTTTGCAGCACTAAAGGCCAGAATTGAATAGGGGACATTGCAGAAGTTTCCAATTTTTCTCTAGCTCAGCTAATAGGTCAAAGATTGAATTTTATATGGATAGATTTTTACCAAATCAGTATGAGAATCATGTTTGTAAATATGTTTCTTTCGAAGTAACTAAGGGGTTTAATTTAGGGTTGAGTTCTAAAAGTTAGGGGAATAGTTAATGTATGTTATTTTGTAACTATTCCTAACATACACAACCTTGAAAGGAAACATCTCGATGGAATAATGATAAGTCTTATAAACAAATTACAATTAAATGTAAATAATCTTCCTAGCTATTAAAGACACCATCCACATCTTTCTTTTGATAGATTTAATAGAAACAATTTATTACTATGAATACAGCAATAAAAATCTCTTAACCAAATACTATACTTTTACTTTTATAATAAATTGCTATTGAATTCATTATTGTTTTTCATAACTTAAATTTAAAACCCATTGCTCATTATAAGGCAGTCCAATGGCTCTATATCCTTAAGGAGTCTAATATGATCTCAAATAATTAATTCATAGTTGGAAAATCATTAGTTCACACTTGAAAACTAAGGACTTATTCCTAAATCATATCTTTTGTGAGATATAGTTCACGTGGATAGAGTTCTTGAACTCTATCCTCATGGACAGTTTTTGTTTGACGATGATATTAACAGGACTTTGGGCACACATCCTAGTTTGTCACCCCAATTTTCCTAACCCCAATCCTTGAGGGTTTTGGCATTGAATTGTCGACTTAAGACCCTTCCCATAATGGTTGTCTCTGCTGTATTCTCCAACTTGTTAAGGTGTATAACTACCCCAACCAAGAAATTGTTTTCTTTGCCTTGGTTTTTTAAAATTCGCTACTTATTTCAACTTCTTTGTTCCCAAACTTTTGTCCCCGAACTAGTTTGTTTTTCAAGGTCCTAGCTTTGAGAGGATCTGTTCCCTATGGTATATTTTTTATTGATCCAAGGTCATTCCCTAGATATGGTACCACTCTCTAGCTTAAGGCATACTCTTTATTGGCACCACCAGAATGGGTACCTTGTGGTGGGGTGGGTGATTGGCACCCCCTTATTACTTTATTTATTACTCTCCTTTCCTACCTTATGACTTTCCTAAGCTGGAAACATGAAAGTCAACCCCTACCCCTTATTTCTCTTTCCTTCTAAAATATTGAGGGCTTCTATTCCCCGTAGTATCTGACCTTACGGGTTGAATATGAGGATGAAATGGTCTAGTGAATTAATACCTCCTTGTGAAGTAATACCTCCTCATTGTGGAAGTATTTATTCCCTTATTATTCCCATAAGATAGTTTGGCCTTCCTTACCTTAAGAGGGGTTTTACTAGTTGTAGTCAGGGGCCCCAATTTCCTAGTTCTATTTTAACCGTTCGATAGGTCCAGATAATCAGTCTCTTCAAAGTAATTCTTTGATCAATCCTGTCTGTGCAAAACTAGAGAAATTGCATAATTACATCTATAGATGCGCTACAAAATGAATGATCACTATAATAGTGACTCACATATACGATAGGGGGTGAGGTGCAAAGCCCTATTCTAAGTTTGTGACCTGAACATCGAGTTTCTCATTTGTAAGGTAAGAAAATTTGTAAATTGAATCCTTGAATAACCTACTAAATGAGGAAGGGTCTGTCTGCATTCAAGTTTGTCCCACAAAGGAGAAAACATCATAGCGCGCACAAAAAACCCTTGTCACAGGATGCCCAAAAACCATTGTGACAGCATGCCAAAAAAAATGAGGTCATGATGCTTACCCGTTGAGCCATGAGCTCCAAATCCAAAACTGGAACTCCAAAACGTGAACCATGTGCTCCAAATTTGTACCGTCAGCTCCAATTCTCAAGCGTGAGCTCCAATTATCAATGGTGAGCTCCAATTCTCAACCCTGACCGCCAATTATCAACCGTGAGCTCCAATTCTAAACCCTGTGCTCCAGCAAACCTACTCCCAAATTCACAAAAACCTCCAAATTGAACTGAACTGTCCAAAACAAGTCACGGCAATGTCGAAATACACTTGTCATTTGTTATTATATATTGTTATATATTATATGTTTTTTAATTTTTATTATATATTATATTATATTATATGTACTTTATTTTTATTATATGTTATTTTATATTTTATAAATTGCCATAATAGTATTAGGATATTTTAATTATATCCTAACTTGAATAAAGAACTTTCACATTATTGAGGGAAGAACCATCTACATAACGACACATCCCTATCTTGGATAAATGAAAATATATCTTTGAAGGATGATTGAAAAGTTGAGCATGTGAGCATGTGAGCATGGTGATGATGATGATGATCATGATGTTGATGATGATGATGATGATGATGATGATGATGATTATGATGATGATGAAGATGATGATTATGATTATGACGATGAACATGATGATTATGATGATCATGATTATGTTGATGATGATCATCTTGACGATGATGATGATGGTGATGAAGTTGATGATGATGATGTTGATGATGATGGTTATGATTATGATGTTGATGAAGGAGATGATGGTGATGATGATGGTGATGGTGATGATGATGATGACGATAATGGTGATGAAGTTGATGATGATGATGTTGATGATGATGGTGATAATTATGATGTTGATGAAGACGATGACAATGATGATGTCGATGATAAAAATGATGATGATGATGATGATGATGATTATCATGCTAATGAATACAATGATTATGATTAGGACGATGATCATGATTCTGATGATGATGATGATCTTGATGATGAAGATGATGATGAAGATGATGATGATGTTGATGATGAGTATCATCATCATGAGGAAGACAGTGATGATGATGATGATGATGATGAAGATGATGCACATGTTGATAATGAACATGAAGTCAACGATGAAGATGGCGATGACAATGATGATGTCGACCATCACAATGATGATGATGATGATGATGACGATGATTATGATGCTGATGAAGACGACGATTATGATTATGACGATGATCACGATTATGATGATGATGATGATCTCGATGATGATGATTATCATCATCATGAGGATGATAATGTGTGATGATGATGAAGACGACGACAACGATGATGTGTGATGATGACGACGACGACGATGAAGATGATAATGTGTGATGATGACAACGATAATGATGAATACCATGATGATGAAGATGATGATGATGATGATGATGATGACAATGATGATAATGATGATGAAAATTTCAATATATTTCATCGTCTTCTTCATCCATGTCATCATCTGTATCATTAGATACATAGCCAACATTGTAAGGATTGGCCATATCATCATCATCATCATCATCAGTTACACTCATCGTGTCATCATCGAATTAATCTTCATTGGCATTGTTTGCTACATCATCTAATCCAATTATTCCTTGGACATCTTTTGTTGGATCATCATCGTCAGGTAACTCAAGTTGATCATGCTCTTCGTCATCATATTCTTCTTCGAGAGAACCCTCTTCATTACCATCATCTAGGTTATACTTTACCGGCCTTCCCCTTAGAACGTGTCTCAAAACAAAGGACCATCCCACTTTACCTAGAACCTTTGAGTAAAATACTTGTTCACATTGGCTTGGAAGAACATAAGGCTCTGTTCTTGGCTCAAACAACCTTGTGTTTACCATGGTAAATACATTATCATGTTCAATAATAGTTCTATCAAGATCATGTTGATTCAATCATAACCTGTACCATTTGACAATGAATAGAACTACCTTAAAGGATTTCTGAGTCACACTGTATAATATCTTCCAAATACCCATAGTATCGATTTTATAAGACTTATGGATGTCTATTAGTTCTAGATGAAACATTGGTAACCTCAAAGACAAATGAAACCCCTGAATTTGATGTTTTCTTTATTTCATGCAGTTTTTTGATCCGATATCTACCTCCATTGTAGACCATAGCCATATGGTGTTTTACCTGCAATAAGCAATACACGAAAAAATTACACAACCAATCAGTTTTTATGCAACAATACATGGAAAAAAAGAACATGTACGTCAATAATTAATTTGCAAAATAAAATATTTAGTGGTATATTTGATTAATTATATATTTGCCATTTTATATTTTACACCATATGCCAAATCGATTTCCCTTTCTGTTAGATTGTTATCTCCATTGCGTTGTGCTACTTTCACCAATGAAGCAACACCTTCCCATGATATTCCATGACCTGATTGTGCGCATCGTTCAATCCATACCTTCATCCAGTCAAGATTGTTTGCGAAGTATAAATGAATTGCATCCCATTCTCGACCAACTTTTTAATGACAATAACCATTAAAATCAAATAAAGGTGTAAATCTCCTTAACAAAGACATATATGCTCTTAATTGAAGCAATTATGACTAGAAAATACAATTATAATACGAAGGATATAATAAAAATCCACTAGCTAATAATTACCTTTCAACATCCTCAATATACCTTTCCCCTTCAGTTGCTCCCATTTAAATTTGTTATTGGAGTCTGGATCACAAATGTGACTTAAATTGAGATTTGATGCTAAAATAGGAAGATATTCACTAACATACAACATGTTTTGGTATATTGTATATCCTTCCATCATAGAACCCTTCGGATGTGCTAGTTATCTCACCAAACCCTTCATAAATTTCAAGTGCCTCTCAACCATCCACATGGACCTTGAGTGCACAGGTCCACACAACTCAATCTCCTCAAGTTGGTGTATGAGGTAGTGTTCCCATGCATTGAAAAATGCCGATGGTAGATGCTTTTGCATTTCACACATGAGACAAGGAATTCTTTTCCTCCAATACTTTTTATCTTCTTTATGGATTTCTTTAGATGTCAACCATCTACAAGTGATGCAAACAAATAACGATATTTAACAAAAATAAACATTAAATTACAATATATGCTGAAATAGTGCACCAAAAAAACAAATATAAATTATTATACGGAGAATTAAAGAAACACTAAGCACATGCAAGTAATCACTAGTTACCTCATGTATTTACCAAGATTGTATATAACTTGTTTGACATTGTTGTCGAAGTTTTCCAGGAGAGAGAGAGGTAGAACATACTGTATCAATATACAAACCAAGCAATTTATTAAAAAAAGAGTATACAAACAAGAAAAAATTATATGGACACAACAATAATAATTACCTTGATGAAGACATGCCAATCATGTGTTTTGACCCCCACAAAATCACCTTTTTTAGTTATGATATTCTTCAAGTTTGCATAAAAACTGGTGGGAAATTTAATTTTCCGCATTACTTCTTTGACAACATTGCTTTTTTGCTCCGTAAACATCCATGGAATTGAGTTTATATTAACTTGTTCTTCGTTGGTATGAAATTGGATGATGTCTTTCATTGCATGGTTTCTTTCTTGAATGTCTTTGCACACTTTCACAACTTTAAATTTCTCCCTCCTTAGATCTAGTAGTCTCCATAAGGTTTTAGTAACATTCTTTTAAATATGCATTGTATCAAACAAATGAGCAATTTGTAGGTGCTCATAGTAGCACAACCTGCTGAATTGAATAGGATAACTTTTCATTCCTCATGGAAAACCATTAATTCCTTCATGATCACGATGGAAATCATGAATATTAGTTTATAATTAATAAATTACATCATAAATCAAATATGGCCACTACAACAAACAACTCACAATAAAAACTTAAAATACATAAAAATTCATATATGATGATCTATACGTACCATGATGACGATTTCTATTGTATTGCATCTTCCAAAGGTGAGGTGTCATTCTCTGTGGTTTTAATGCAGTCTCCTGCTTCCCATTGAAAATATTTCTTTCAGTTGTTCTATACCTGTGATTCTTAGAGAGGAAATTCCTATACTCATCAAACACCTCCTTTCTTAAACTTTTTGAACGACGAGATTTTATCTTAGGACCACAAACTGGACATGAAAATTTACCCTTTGTCTGAAGACCTACAATATTTACATATGGAATATCTATGTCAAATATATTCATTTATAAAATATTCTAACTACTCCATATCATTAAATGCAATTAAAGTGGAACTTAAAATTACAAACCACAAAATGAAGTTAACCCAGGGGCATTGTGTATTGTCCATACAACCATTGCATGGAATTGAAATTGCCTTTGTCATATTTGTCTAGATACATCATACATAGTTATGCCATTCCATAACTTCAGTAGCTCATCTATAAGAGGTTCGATGTATACATTCATATCTTTGACTTGGAACTTACCTGATTCATAATTTGAAGAACATATAAAATATATCATTATGGGAACCATTAAGATATATAAACCATGTAGAAGAGTAAAATAATAGATATATATATGAAATTAAGATACATATTACGACAAATGAGATGCCACAACTACATTATAAATGAAATAATTTTGTTCAATAAAACCTGGAATTATCATTGACAACATTATGTGCTCCCTCTTTATTGACAACCATGGAGGAATGTTATTGTTGATAACAAAAATAGGTCACACTGTGTAAATGGATTTCATCTATGCAAATGGATTAACACCATCTGCTGCCAAAGAAATCCTAATATTATGTGGTTCTTCTTTAAAGTGAGGCCACCTTTCCTCAATATCTCTAAAAGAAGTACCATCTGCAGGCATTTGGATAACATCATCTTGACTTCTATTCCTGGCATGGTAATCCATAAATTGCACTATGCTTTTGCACCTGAACAGTCGTTGCAAATGTGGAATGATGGGAATATAACAAAGAACCTTTTGAGGCACCTTTTTTGTTACTTTATCTGTATGATATCTACTTACATGACATTCTAGACATTCTGCTGCAAATTCTTGTTGATTATAATATATAACATGGTCATCGGGGCATGCATGAATTGCTTCATAAGGAATTCCAATCTCTTTCATGATGGAAGATAAATCTCGATATGTGAGGTAAAATATTTGATGGTGGTAACAAAAATTCAGCTATCAAGCTGCAAAAAAAAATGTTAATGTAATAAATAAATAATATTAACGAAACACACTTCATTCGTACGATGATCAATAATGAGTTAAAAATACAATTATTAGAGGAATACAAATAAACTTTATCACGATCATACAATTATTAGATACCTTAGAATACGTGTGATTGCAATGTTTGAAAGACAATTCATAACCTTCAAGTTCATTATCAACAATATAGTAGAGAGAATATTTGTTTTGGAGCCTTCATAAAGGGGTTCATATGCCTTATCGAGAAGAGGTATATCGTGAACATCATCAAAGTCATCATCATTTTCAGTATCAACAACATTTTCATCCATTATAACCTTAAATGAATCATGGATCAATGTATTTGTACCATCATCTTTAATTACATCATCGGCATGATCATCTGTTCAATATGATCATTCACTTGTTCTCCATTAAACATACACGCTCCATGATCCTAATCCTGAACTTGTTCTGAAAGCACTTCCTCTGGACAACATGTTATAGGGTGTCTTTCCTTTAATATAAATACATGGAAACATCAATGTATTTATATTAATATATGAAAACAAAATAATACATACAATTACCAAAAAAATGAATATAACAATGTTTATAATGCTAAACCTACAAATGGATGATATTTGTTCCCCCCCTCAACGTGTCCATGTTCCCTGCAATGTTTTGTGGCTATTGAGATCAATATTTTTCTCCTCTTAAATCCCATGCATTGAGTACATGGACAATAACATTTTCCATCACCCCTTCGTTTCGTTGCATCCCATAGTCTAGCAAGCAATTGTCAGTTGTCTTCGTTTGGATTTGAAATATTTAATCTATTTGACATTTTGTCATAAACTTAGTTAATGAATATAACCGGTTGTCTTAAAAAATCAAGTTCCATGCATCAACCATGCATCAAGGTTTTGTCAAACGGAGAGAAGTAGAAGAATAAAAAAATTGCCGACAAACTATCTATCGATGAAAAAAAAATTCCCACAACCACCCGTTGAAGAATAAAACAATTCCTGAAAACGTCCGTTGAGGAACAAATATTTTTCGCAATAGTCCATCACTTCTACATTAAACATGTTTAAATGTTTAAAACAATTTATATTTATAATGGACATGCGTCGGATATTCGACACCTTGAACATAGTTACCATTGAAAGTATGGGACCATAAAATTAAAAATCATGTAGACCTTAATATTTTTTATAAAAGAAATCTATACTACCCGTCGGGTATTCGACTCTTAGGGATCGGATAACCAGCATTTTTTGGGTTCACATATGTCGAAGATCCGACACGGAAGTGTCAAATAACTGCCACTACAAGAGTCGGAATTTCAATACCTAAGTGTCGGATAATCAACGGTGCTATAAATATTTTGTTGTCAACATTCTGTTGATTGATTGCTGTCTAAGACATCCATGCGAAATGTCAAATGATGTTGGATTCTATCATCGGATTTTGGGTTCAAATCTTCTTGTGACTGCTGATGAAATATGAAGAAGAAGCGGTTGGAATTCAATTTCCAAATGACATTCCAGTGAAACCGTTGGATAAACTTGTGGAATGATTCATAGTATCCATTGTAAGAACCCATCAGTCTAAACCAACATTTGGATAATGATAAAAAAAATATAAATGCCACCATCATCACCATCATCTATACAAGAATCTCAAAATATAGTTAGTGATGATGTTTAAAAGAAGAAGATGAAATGGAAAATTTCATAGAAGAAGCAAAAAATGTCGATGAAATGACATATTTCATCGTCAAAGACGAGAAAAACATCGCATTAGAGGAAATTTAAACTCAAAATGGGCCTCCTAAAAAGAATTAATAAAATAATAGTTAAAATAATAAAATAATATTTATTAATTTTGGAGGAAGAAAAAAAAAACTACTTTTTTGTTTGTATTTTCGACATATCTCCCCATATTTTTACTCAAATTTCGATTGGGAGAGCTCGTTGGATGTAGAATTAAATTTCGCATCCAATGAGTACCCACTCAGCATACTTTTGACAGACCCCTCTACCCCAAAAACAAGAAATACCTGAAAAAATGTAATGATGATGTCATCATCACGTTTTTTCATGTATTTATTATTTTTGGGGTAGTGGGGTCCGTCAAAAGTATGCCAAGTGGGTAATCGTTGGATATAGAATTTAATTCCACATCGAACAAGATCTCTCAATCAAAATTTGAGTAAAAACACGGGGATATATGTCGAAAATACAAACAAAAAAGTAATTTTTTTTTTATGATAACTATCCCCAAATTTATATTAAAAAAGTGTTTAAGACCTATATGGTATTTCAAATTTAAAGCAATTTCATTGGCTAGCACATGATGACATGGAATTTGAATCAAATTTAAAAGGCCCATTTTGAGTTGAAATTTCCTCTAATGATGAGATGGCAAATTTCATCATCAAAGACAAGGAAATTGTCGATGAGATGGAATATTTCATCATCATCGATGAAGAAGATGTCAGTGAGATGGCATACTTCATCATTAATAAAGCAGAGAAGACAATTAAATTCCAAGCTGCATTGCCGACGAAGAAGAAGTTGAGTAGGATGGTCTTCCTATGAGAGGGATGAAACCAAAGGATAGATGCCCAGGCACACACTCATATCTCATCTTCAGCTTTCAGAATCGGTGATGTTGATGTGATTTTCGATCTCATTCATCCTACTGCTCCGAAATAGTAACTTTATATGATAGAAGAATGAATTCAAGCAACAATAGAACCTATGAAGAAGATAGAAGTAGAGGCACTATGTGCTACGATTGTTGACCAAGTCTCTCAGGAATGGGAAGATTTGATTAAAGAAACCAAACTAGATAAATTTGTAGAGGAACTCCGCACAACTGAGATGAAAGTAAATCAGCCAAAGAATGAGATGAAATAGTTACCCTTATCACATAATATGGCTAAGGAAAAAATGAATAAACTACAACAAAAAGTGATGATGTTGCGCACACAACAACAATAACAAGCAGACAAAATTGAAGAGGTGCACGATGAAGCTGAAAGAGTTACAGGAATTATTCATCTTGTACATCAGAAAGTATAATGAGCAGTGGAAGCAATAAGTCTTGTACCGTCGAAACACTTAGTTCCGACCTAGTGGAAAATTTGCAAAAAGCACAGGAATATGTGCGAACAAGTAAAGAGATGGAAGAATATCTTTCCATGAGTGTTTGGGGCTTGTTGTTCCTAGGTAAATATAGGAAGAACTCAATTAGAATTATTCCTATGGATGGAAAATATCCAGGTCACAAGAAGTAAATAGAGATGCGACAGAAGTAGAGAAGGAAGAACATAAGAAGAAAAATAAGTAAAAGGAGTCCCGACAGAATCGGTTGTAGAAGGAAGGAAGGACAACAAGGTAGAATAAGTAGTGATGAAGAAGGATGCAACAAAGGAGGAACAAAAGAAGAAAAAGAAGAAAGATCTAAGGGAAGAAGCAATAGAAAAGGAAGCTGTGACAAGAGAAGAATATATTTCGCGACAGAAGAGAGTCTGCAATGGAAGAGGAGCATCGACAGAAGGAAAGGATGTGACAAGGAAGGATGCGACGAAGTTAACCATTTTAGAGGATGTGTAGTGGTACAATGCCTAGAAAGTGACAATTTAGAAATATTGTGGGTATGAGGTCGGCTAGATTCAGCGGAAGCCACACGTATGAAAGAATATTTGTAAGTAGGGTCGTTAGTGCCTACTAACATGTGTCGATAGAATAGGAAAGAAAACATGTTGGATAACTTTGTGAAGTTAGCTAAGAGTGACATACACGAATCTATAAAAGGAGGAACCCAAGATGTATGCGGGTTAGATGATGGTCAGTTAGCCTCTGTGGTATCTGGTTATACACACTCTCTAGTTATTCTAATTGTATTTTCTGTCAGTTTGTTGAGTCATAGAGAGGAGTCGAAGAACCTGTAGTTGAGTGCACATGAGTGTAGAAGAAATCAAGTTGATCCATGATGTTTGTGGATTAACAATAGAGTCATAGAGAAAGTTGAGCTGATCCAATTTGTGTGCAAATCATTAGTAGAGTCAAGTAGAGAAAGAGTAAATAATGGAATATTAAAGAGCCATAGAGGAGGAAGAATTCTATATAGATAAGAAAGAGAGATATAGAACAGAGTCTGCATCTTACTGTGTAGACCAAAGGTGACATATATTTCTCTTGCCACATGAAGAGCATTTTTGTGGTTTTTCCTAGATGGGTTTCCACGTTAGATACTATGTCAAATGTGTGAATGATGAATGTGATTGAGTTGCATGTATATGTTACTATGAATATGCGTTTATTTAATTCCTTATGTATGAGTTTATATGTATTTGTTGCACTGTTAATGTTGAATGTTCCTATGTTGGATAATATTTTTTTTTATAATACCTATTGAAGGACAAGTAGTCTCGAAATGTAAATGTGTATATTAAGTATAAAGACCCCATCCATCACGTTCTGTCGAGCACCTTGGTAGAATACCAAGGGACGTTCAATCCCCCACCCAACTACGGAAACCTGGTTTTGGTAGTTACCCATAAACATAATCTTGGGTGAGACTACATCTACGTCGCAGGTGCTATTGATTGAGACTTGATCTTTCAGGATGATATCTTGGGATTTCTTCCATGCAAGGGAGGGACTGAACTTGGGTTGAAGAGATTGAATGCCAACATTTACCCACAAAAAAAAAATGTGTTTGTCTAATTGTTCTAGCCTCGCCGATTCCCCCAGTTTTTTCCCACTATGTCGGTTTTTATGGTGGGCCTTCACTCCTTAGTCATGTTTAAATGCATGTCAGAGTTTTTTCATCTTTATCTAATGTTACTCTACAAAAACTCAACTTTCCCATTTAATTTTTTCCTCCATGTTTATGTTCCAGAATCCCACGTAACCATGATTTCTTGCTTTATCCGCTAGGGTTGATATTGAACCAAATCCATCTTTCTTTTGATGTTAGAAATGGGTGTTGAGAAGGAGTGTCTCAATTTCACTATGGTCCCTTTAGGACTTATCTTTTTGAGAAAATATCATGTGTGGCTTCTATACATGGTAATGTAGCATCCCACTACCACTATCATTGGACTCAATGCTCTCAATGGAGAAATATGGGTTGATACCATGATGGCACTAAGTCATTCACTCATTTTCCCTTCCAGTTAATAGATTGACATCAGAGAGACTCTATCGTTGATTTTCTATTTGTTTGTTTTGCAGGATGGAATAACAAATGGTGTTCTGATAGTTCAAACTGCACTCTTATTGCATCCATGAAAATCACTCAGCTCTTTCATCGACATACTGATCAGCGGCGTTGGATCAGGCACGACCCTACTATTGTAGATGGAGATGACAACAAAATGGGTTTTGTTGTTAAGTACTTTTCCTTTCTTGTATTTATCTTGATAGAATTTATATTTAATGTACACTTGCAGAGCTATGTGATTCGAGCATTGAATAGAGAAAGCTATTTATGGTCCTTGGGGATCAGAGCCTTCTACTTCTCCTTCCCTCTCTTACTCTGGACTTTCTACCCCATTCCCATGTTTTGGTGGTACTGTATCATGATATTCACCATCTATTTCTTGGACACCGCATCAACAAGCCAAACTGCTACATCACTTTCTCATCCAAAAACTATGGAATATGGATGTTCTCCAACAATCCAATAGAGAGTTCAGGTGTAAATCATATATCGTCATTAGTTTATCATGATCTTCACTCTTTACTTCTTTGACACTGAAACAACAAGCAAACAACTCTATAATTCATAATAGGTTTTATTTTTTGTAATTGTCTGCTAAGATTGATTCAACCCTTGGACATTGTAAATTATTTTCGTATATGTCACTAAGAGCCACTTGTCCCTCCTTCCTCAATTCTCATATTGTCAAGGTAAATTTGTTCTCTATATCGGTAGTTTTCTACACAAGGTTCATTCCCTGCATATTGTTGTTATATTCCAATAAAATTCGGTATTGGTACAAGGTGTTACAACATTTCAGCTATGAATGGAAAGGGCCTTAAGTTTCAGGTTCCATTTTTTCTCTCTTCTTTGAAAAATACTAAGCCTAGCCTCGTAATTAGCCACTTCGACCGAATTGAATATGATGCTAGTATTTATTTATTTTTAAATTTTTTTTTTTTTATTATGCTTAATTTATATCACTAGTACATGTGGACATTTTTCCCACAGAAAATCGTTGCTATTGCAACACTTGTTTGTTGCTATATCCATGAACAGGTCCCCTTCTTTTCATGGGAAAAATTTCGTCACTATAGCAACACTTTTCATACTTCGTCATGACTGCGACGAACGACTAGCGTCAGTATTGCAACGGATTACTGCTTTTTACTGTGACAGAGTGTCGTCTCTATTGCAACGAATGCATGGTTTCTATAGTAATAAAGTTTCATCACTATTTTGACAAAGCAGAAAAAGAAGAAAGAGCTAAGGAAATAAGCAATAGAAAAGGAAGCTCTGACAAGAGAAGAATATATTTCGTGATAGAAGAGAGTCTGCAATGGAAGAGGAACATCAATAGAAGGAAAGGATGTGGCAAGGAAGGATGTGACGAAGTTAACCATTTTAGAGGATGTGTAGTGGTACAATGCCTAGAAAGCAACAATTCAGAAATATTGTGGGTATGAGGTCGATTGGAGTCCATGGAAGCCACACGTATGAAAGAATATTTGTAAGATGGGTCTTTAGTGCCTACTGACATGTGTCTATAAAATAGGAAAGACAACGTGTTGGATAACTGTGTGAAGTCAGCTAAGAGTGACATACAAGAATCTATAAAAGGAGGAACCCAAGATGTATGTGGGTTAGATGATGGTTAGTTAGCCTTTGTGGTATCTGGTTATACACACTCTCTGATCATTCTGATTGTATTTTCTGTTAGTTTTTTTATTCATAGAGAGGAGTCAAAGAACCTATAGTTGAGTGCACATGAGTGTAGAATAAATCAAGTTGATCGATGATATGTGCGGATTAACAATAGAGTCATAGAGGAAGTTTAGTTGATCCAATTTGTGTGTGGATCATTAGTAGAGTCAAGTAAAGAAAGAGTAGATAATAGAATAGTAAAGAGCCAAAGAGGAGGAAGAAGCCTATATAGCTAAGAAAGAGAGATATAGAACAGATTCTGCATCTTACTGCATAGACCAAAGGTGACATATATTTCTCCTGCCACATGAAGAACACCTTTGTGGTTTTTCCTAGATGGGTTTCCACATTAGATACTATGTCAAATGTGTGAATGATGAATGTGATTGAGTTGCATATATATGTTACTATGAATATTTGTTTATTTAATTCCTTGTGTATGAGTTTATATGTATTTGTCGCACTGTTAATGTTGAATGTTCCTATGTTGGATAATCTTTTTTTTCTATAATACCTGTTGAAGGACAAGTAGTATTGCAACATAAATGTGTATATTAAGTATAAAGACCCCACCCATAAAGTTCTATCGAGCACCTTGGTAGAAGACAAATATGACCAAGGGACATTCATCCCCCCACCCAACTATGGAAACATGGTTTTGGTAGTTACCCATAGACATATATCTTCAGTGAGACTGCCTTCATAAGCATCGTAGGTGCTATTGATTGAGCCTTGCTCTTTCAGGATGATATATTGGGATTTGTTGTGCACAAGGGAGGGACTGAACCTGGTTTGAAGAAATTGAATGCCAACATTTACCCACAAAGAAAAATGTGTTTGTTTAATTGTTCTAGCCTCGCCGATTCCCCCAGCTCTTTCCCACTATGTCGATTTTTATGGTGGGCCTTCACTCCTTAGTCATGTTTAAATCCATGTCTGAGTCTGTTCATCTTTATCTAATGTTACTCTACAAAAACTCAACTTTCTCATTTAATTGTTTCCTCCATGTTTATGTTCCAGAATCCCACTTAACCACAATTTCTTTCTTTATCGTCTAGGGTTGATATTGAACCAAATCCATGTTTCTTTTAATGTTAGAAATGGGTTTTGAGAAGCAGTGTCTTGATTTCACTATGGTACCTTTAGGACTTATCTTGTTGAGAAACTATCAAGAGTGGCTTTTGTACTTGGTAATGCAACATACCACTACCACTATCATTGGACTCAATGCTCTCAACGGAGAATTATGGGTTGATACCATGATGGCGGTAAGTCATTCACTGATATTCCCTTCCAGTTAATCATATTGACATCGCAGAGACTCAATGGTTGATTTTTTATTTGTTTGTTTTGCAGGATGGAATAAAAAATGGTGTTATGATAGTTCAAACTTCATTCTTATTGCATCCATGACAATCACTCAGCTCTTTCATTGACATACTGATCAGCAGTGCTAGATCAAGCACGATGTTGCTATCATAGACAGAGATGACAACGAAATGGGTTTTGTTGTTAAGTACTTTTCCATTCTTGTATGTATCTTGATAGAATTTATATTTAATGTACACTTGCATAGCTATGTGATCTAGGCATTTAATAGAGCAAGCTATTTATGGTCCTTGGGGATCAGAGCATTCTACTTCTCCTTCTCTCTCTTACTCTAGAATTTCTACCCCATTCCCATGTTTTGGTGGTACTGTATCATGATATTCACCATCTATTTCTTGGACACTGCATCAACAAGCCACACTGCTACATCACTTTCTCATCCAAAAAATATGGAATATGGATGTTCTCCAACAATCCAAGAGAGAGTTCATGTGTAAATCATATATCGTCATTATTTTATCATAATCTTCACCCTCTACTTCTTAGACACTGAAACAACAAGAAAACAACTCTGTAATTCATAATAGGTTTTATTTTTTGTAATTGTCTGCTAAGACTGATTCAGCCCTGGTAAGTTGTAAATTATTGTCTTCTATGTCACTAAGAGCCACTTATCCCTCCTTCCTTGATTCTCATATTGTGAATGTAAATTTGTTCTATATATCAGTTGTTTTCTACACAAGGTTTGTTCCCTACATATTGTCATTATATTCTGATAAAATTCGATATTGGTACAAGGTTTTACAACATTTCATCTTTTAATGGAAAGGACCCTAAGTTTCAGGTTCCATGTTTTCTTTCTTCTTTGAAAAATCCTGAGCCTGGCCTCACAATTAGCCACTTCAACCCAATTAAATATGACACCAGTATTTATTTATTTTTAAAATTATTTTTTTATTATGCTTAATTTATATCACTAGTACATGTGGACATTTTTCGCACGAAAAATCGTTGTTATTGCAACACTTGTTCATTGCTATATCTACGAACAGGTCCCCTTATTTTCGTGGGAAAACTTTCATCGCTATAGCAATACTTTCCATACTTTGTCATGACTACGACGAACGACTAGCGTCATTATTGCGATGGATTACTGGTTTTTACTATGATGAAGTGTCATATCTATTGCAATGAACATATGTTTGCTATATCAATGAAGTTTCATCACTATTTTGACAAAGCAGACAAAGAAAAAAGAGCTAATGAAAGAAGCAATAGAAAAGGAAGCCGTGACAAGAGAAGAATATATTTTGCAATAGAAGAGAGTCTGAAATAGAAGAGGAACATCAATAGAAGGAAAGGATGTGACAAGGAACGATGCAACAAACTTAACCATTTTAGAGGATGTGTAGTGGTACAACGCCTGGAAAGCGACAATTCAGAAAGATTGTGGGTATGAGGTTGGCTGGAGTCTGCGGAAGCCACACGTATGAAAGAATATTTGTAAGTCAGGTCATTAGTTCCTACTAACATGTGTCGATGGAATAGGAAAGACAACATGTTGGATAACTGTGTGAAGTTAGCTAAGAGTGACATGCAAGAATCTATAAAAGGAGGAACCCAAGCTGTATGCAGGTTAGATGATGGTCAGTTAGCCTCTATGGTATCTGGTTATACACACTCTTTGGTCATTATGATTCTATTTTTTGTTAGTTTGTTGAGTCAAAGAGAGGATTCGAAGTACTTGTAGTTGAGTGCACACGAGTGTAGAAGAAATCAAGTTGATCCATGATGTCTACGGATTAACAATAGAGTCATAGAGGAAGTTGAGTTGATCCAATTTGTGTACAGATCATTAGTAGAGTCAAGTAGAGAAAGAGTAGATAATAGAATATTAAAGATCCAAAGAGGAGGAAGAAGTCTATATAGATAATATGAGTCTGCATCTTACTATACAGACCAAAGGTGACATATATTTCTCCTGCCACATTAAGAGCACCTTTGTGGTTTTTCCTAAATGGGTTTCCACATTAGATAATATGTCAAATGTATCAATGATGAGTGAAATTGAGTTGCATATATATGTTACTATGAATATTTGTTTATTTAATTCCTTATGTATGAGTTTATATGTATTTGTCGCACTGTTAATGCCAAATGTTCCTATGTTGGATAATTGTTTTTGTTATAATACCTGTTGAAGGACAAGTAGTCTTGTAACGTAAATGTGTATATTAAGTATAAATACCCCACCCATCAGGTTCTATTGAGCACCTTGGTAGAATACCAAGGGATATTCAATCCCCCACCCAACTAAGGAAACATGGTTTTGGTAGTTACCCATAGACATATATCTTTGGTGAGACTACATCTGTGTCGCAGGTGTTGTTGATTGAGTGTTGTTATTTCAGGATGATATCTTGGGATTTGTTGTGCACAAGGGAGGGATTGAACCTAGGTCAAAGAGATTGAACACCAACATTTACCCACAAAGAAAAATGTGTTTGTCTAATTTTTCTAGCCTCGCCGATTCCCCCAACTTTTTCCCACTATGTTGGTTTTTATGGTGGGCCTTCACTCCTTAGTCATGTTTAAATGCATGTCTGAGTCTATTCATATTTATCTAATGTTAATCTACAAAAACTCAACTTTCCCATTTGATTATTTCCTCCATTTTTATGTTCCAGAATCACACTTAACCGTGATTTCTTTCTTTATCATCTAGGGTTGAGATTGAACCAATTCCATCTTTCTTTTAATGTTAGAAATGAGTTTTAAGAAGCAGTGTCTTGATTCACTATGGTACCTTTAGGACTTATCTTGTTGAGCAACTGTCATGTGTGGCTTTTGTACTTGGTAATGCAGCATCCCACTACAACTATCATTGGACCCAATGCTCTCAATGGAGAAATATGGGTTGATACCATGATGGCGGTAAGTCATTCACTCATATTCCCTTCCAGTTAATCAGATTGACATCACAGAGACTCTATGGTTGATTTTTTATTTGTTTGTTTTGTAGGATGGAATAAGAAATGGTGCTCTGATGGTTCAAACTTCACTCTTATTGCATCCATGGCAATCACTCAGCTCTATTATCGACATACTGATTAGCGGCGCCAGATCAGGTGCAACCCTACTATCATAGACGAAGATGACAACAAAATGGGTTTTGTTGTTAAGTAGTTTTCCATTCTTGTATGTATCTTGATAGAATTTATATTTAATGTACACTTGCAGAGCTATGTGATCCGAGCGTTGAATAAAGCGAGCTATTTATGTTCGTTAGGGATCAGAGCATTCTACTTCTCCTTCCCTCTCTTACTCTTGACTTTCTACCCCATTCCCTTGTTTTGGTGGTACTGTATCATGATATTCACCATCTATTTCTTGGACACTGCATCAACAAGCCACACTGCTAATTCACTTTCTCAGTGGTCATGATCTGATCTTGATCATTCATGCTTGCAATAAGCGGTTGGTAAGTAATTTATTTTGATTTATGAGATTGTCTAGAAAATGATGTTGTTAGCATATTTTGCAGAGTCATAGTGTAAATTGAAATGTTGGTCTTGGACCAACCAAGAGGGTCAAAGAAGATCAACGCTAAGAATATTAAAAACATTGATGATGAATAGAATCCCAGTGGACATGGGCAAGATTCTATGGGGGATGCGAAGGACCCCATTTGCGCAAGAGTTTCCCACATGGGGAAGGATATGTAAAGCCAGCTTACAATATCCAAGAAAATGAAACTGAAGCTGATGGGAATAGGGAACAAGAGATTTCCCCAGATGCTACAACTATGATAAGAAGCCTGAGGGTAGAATTGTAGGGTTGCAAAGAAGAAAATAAAAGGATGATCAAGGCATTGGTAGAGAAAATCCAAATGACCTCAGTCATGCTACAGAGTTTGGTAGACCTCCAAAGGCAGATAAAATCTGGGGATCATTTAACATAGGTAGAAGGGAGTAGGAGAAATTTCCATAAGAAAAAGGTGAAGCTTAACCTAAGGAAGAAAGGTTTTAAACCTTATCACCTACTGAAGCAGAAAAGGAAGCCATCACAAGCTGATATTGAGCAAGCCATAGTGATGATGTTGGAGATGTGAAGGACCCCCTCTCCGCAGGAAGTTTCCACTAAAGTATGAGAATGAAGTTCAAGTCCCTATCACCCAAGAATCTGAACTGTGGGTCAGGAAGTAGGGATCATTCCTAAAAATTTGTGAAGTGTTAGAAGACCACCAAGAAGGTCACAACTGAACTGTGGTGGAAGTTGAGGGTGAGATTGCTGAACAAACTGTTTCTATTTTGATTGACCCTGGATAAACTCACAACTATATTACTCCTAGATTTGTTGAGTTATGCACTTTGAAGAACTAAAAAAATAGAAGATCATGGCTAGTCTAACTATCCATTGGAACTAAGAAGAAAGCTAGTGAGGTGGTAAGGAAATGTCCATTTGTCATGGATGGGTTAGTCACTTGTGCAGATTTGAATGTTCTACCACTTGGTTCCAATGATGTTCTCATTGGAATGGATTGGTTAGAAGCTCATAGGGTAAATCTTGATTGTTACAATAGGACTTTTGAGTACTTGGATGAAGAAGGAAACGTAAGGATTGTGAAAGGAATTCCAGAAGCAATATCTGGAAGGAAGTATTCAGCAATGCAACTGAAGAAGTTCTATGGGAAAATTTGTAGAGTGTATGCAACTCATGTTTTGGAGGCAGCAGAGAATGAAGATCCTAAGTTGGAGGACCTTCATGTGTTGCAGGAATTTAGGAATGTTTTTCCTGATGAGATTCTAGGGATTCCTCCAAAGAGTGACATTGATTTTACAATTGAACTTGTGCCAGGTAACGAATCAATGCCCAAGACACCCTATAGAGTCAGTACACTAGAAATGATAGAGCTGAAGGTGTAGCTACAAGAGTTGTTGGAAAAGAGGTATGTTAAGAAAAGTGTGTATCCTTTGGGAGCACCATTCCTAATTGTGAAAAAGAAAGGTGGTACACACAAGATGTGTATTGATTTCAGACCATTGAACAAAGTCACTGTGAAGAACAAGTATCATTTTCCTAGGATTGATGACCTATTTAATCAAATGAGAAGATCAAAGGTGTTTTCCAAGATTGAATTAAGGTCTGGTTACTATTAGGTAAGGATCAAGGATGAAAATTTTCATAAGACAACCTTCAGAAAAAGATATGGATCTTATGATGTTGTAGTGGTATCATTTGGTTTCACAAATGCACCATCCATGTTCATGTGCCTCATGAATAATGTTTCAGTAAGTATCTGGACATGTTTGTTCTTGTTTCCTTGATGGTATTTTTATTTAATCTAATAATGAGGAAGAACATGTGGAACATTTGAGGCTGACTTTGAAATTGCTCAGGAAACATAAGTTGTATGCAGGTTTGAGAAAATGTGACTTCTATGAGGATAGAATTTGTTATTTGGGTCACCTTATCTCAGATAAAAGAATATCTGGAGACCCTAAAAATATTGAGGCCATGATGAGTTGGCATGATCCAAGAAATTTAACATATATAAGATATTTTGTGGGACTTGTGGGGTATTGCAGGAAGATCGTTAAAGAAGATTCTACAAGAAAAGTGAATCCTATGTATAGGCTAAGGGAGCCTCCATGTGAAATTGCAGTTCCATGAGTAAGTGGCCCTTGTTTGTATGGGCATGCATATGAGGACTTCCTGAAGACTCAAGTAGGATGAACTGAGCAGAGTAGCATGGTTGTGCCTAATGAAACCCAGACAGGAATTTTCCGTGTGCTGTGAGAAGGATCTCATAACTGAGAACAGATTTTGAACTTTAGATTGCCAGTTTTTTGTTGATTATGGGAGACTGTGATCTCTTGTGATGGTTTTGAATCATGCTAACAATGGATATGCTTGTTTTGCATTGCTTGGTTTTTTAAGGTTCCTGTTGATTAACTATTATTGTTTGGTTCATTAAAAATTGTCCCAGGATGACATGTTCCATGTGGATGTTTAGGTTTTGGGAAACATGTGTAAGTAAGGGATGAGTAATCCCCACTTGTAGAATCCAAACAACATGAGTATGGCCTCATGGTTGTAAAAAAAATTGGATTTTATGAAAGAAGCATGATTGTGAACTCAGTTTTTTATTTTTGAATATCAATGTTATTGATCGTTTGATATTTGGTAAGTCATGTATGCATGAAATAGATTTGAGAATCCATGACTAAAATTTTATGATGATATCTCATGTAAACTGCAATGCAGGTGAGATGGTGAAAGTACACCTTGGAATACCTAGCTTCTCAGAAGGATGTGTTTGGGATAAATAACTCCTCTGAAGGATGTACTAGGTCTACATGGTTCCTCGAGAGGATGTACTGGGATACATAAATTCTCAGAGGAATGTGCTTGGAATAGGTTTGAAAATCTATGATTGCAATTATTTTTATGATGACATCTCATATAAATTACATGCTTGTATGTAACGCAAGTGAGATGATGAAAATATGTATTGGATGTACATAGCTCCTTGGAGGGATGTATGGGGTGTACATAACTTCTAGAAGGGATGTGTTTGGAATAGGTTTGTAAACCTATGATAGAAAATCTATAATGGCATCTGATGAAAACTGCATGTCTATATGTAAAGCAGGTGAGATGATGAGAACATGAACATGGAATACATGGCTCCTATGGAAGGATGTACTTGGGTACATAGATTCTTCCCCCCTTCCAGCTAGGCACCAATATGCATCACTGGGGATGCCCAGGGTGTAAGACATCTGGTTAGACTTCTTTTCACACACATTCACACCATAAGGGGATTGTCATGAGAGTGGTAGCTCTGTGGAGAGAATAACTCCTAGGTATTATGATGTCTGGAAGGTAAGCGCATGAGCATTGGTAAGCACTTCGAGGAGGTGTTGGGCCCTTAAGATAGAGATATTATTGAGCACCCAAAGATGTGTTGGGATCTAAAGTGGGGCTGATTGGATCTTGGTTGAGAGATGTTATACAGATAAGTATCTAGTTTACTTATAAAACTTTTGTTGTTATTGAATTTATTTAAATATATATGAGCATATGATACAACCATGATTTTGAAAATCTTGTTATAGATTGCATCCTATAGGAATGAATATGACATATGAATTAAATTCATTGTGGTGTTTGGAAAAGAAGCACCTGAGCTTGATAAGCAACTAGAGGAGGTCAAGGCTCTTGAACAGAAGTACTATTGAAGCACCTGAAGAGGTGTTGGGCTCAATAACAGAGCTGCCAGACCTATGTTGAGAGCTATTTTTAGGTGATGCGAGGCTTGCAGAAATGTGGATACCCTTTAATGTACACCAAGATGTGGGGTGGGGGCAGGGTTGTGAGTGCCATGGTTGTATAAATCCAAGTCAGATATGCATGGAACCAAAAGGAGCCACTTATGCAAATGAGTATTTGGTTCACTTGAAAATTTTATGTTGATTTTATGTTAATATAGATATGCATGTGATTCATCTATGATTTTGGAAAATCTTGTGAATGATGACATGGGAATTGACTCATTGCTTGGGGCTTGAGCATAGGTATTTTTGGTTTCCAAAGACACTAGAAATGTTCCAAGCTGAGGAGAAGAATTCTCCAAGACCAGAAAAGATCTTGTGGTGTGTGTTGATGCATGCAAGCAAGGACTTGGAAGAGTTATAGATCCTGCCATTAGACAACTAAAGGTGCAGAGGAAGCACTATGGTCCTGAAGAGGCTATGTGGGAGTTAGAGGATGCCATCTGATTGGCACATCCCTTTTGGTTCAAATTTTTAGAGCACAGAGCATAGTTCTATTGAAGGGGGAGGGGAATGTAAAACCCCTGTTTTGAACCCATGGTATTTTGATTGTACGTGGTGAAAATATAGTATGGAATCATGGCAAGGAGCTCAAGGCCAAGGCTATGCCATTAATTGATGTTTTATGTATAGGTGATTAGGGTTGATTCCTATATTTTATGGTGCTAAGTAAAGCACAGTATATATATTTGTGAATATCATGTAAAATGCAAACTAATAAAAATACCACAACTAGCTATGCATCGCAACGTTAAAGAGATGGAGGCATGATTCCATAAGGAGTAGGAAGGGGGAATGTTTAACCTTGAGATATTAGGGGAAAAGCCATGTGTCAAAAGAAAACACCCAGAAAATGTATGCCCATTGTTTCTCATGCATTCACATTTTCATCTTCCCTCAAGTTGTGGGGAGCGGCGAGACTTTTTGATCATCCATCCTTCACATTTTTAGTTTTGTTTTTCCTCATTTTGCATGCCCAGTCCATTATCTGGCTCTCACCGAAATGTTGTGGTCGATTGGGATGATTCCCTATTCCATTCTGTGCATGTGCACTGTGTGTTTTCTAGTTTTGCAGAACGATGTTTTGTTTTGGGTTGTTGTGTGTTGTTACCATCCTAAGCATTGTTCTGCAATGGTCTCCTCTGTCACAGAGCGAGTGGAACTCTATTTTATTGTGTTAACATTGTGGTATTCTATGTGTGCTTATTTCTACCTCTGTCTAAAATGGTCTGGAGTGGAATTGGATCTGAACTAGCTTGATAAACCTAGTGTAGGAAGGAACCTCACAAATAGATATAGAGGGGATGGTTTTCTTCTTTGCATTCTCTAAACAACACTAGAAGGGAAGAAATATCCTGAGGGACTTTGTAGTAGAGAAAGGGATGTTTCCTTGTGTTGGGTGTGTAGATGTTTTAGGATCCAAGCCTGATCTAGTGCAGGTGTCTGCATCTCGGTGGTTGAGCTCACTAGCTTAGCAGTTCAAGTTTCCAACTCCTTTGCAACCTGATAAACCCATCTGTTAGTTATCTTGGTTAGTCCTTAATGTTAGATTGATAAACCTAGCAGTACATTGGGTTGTTTGTGTGCATCCTGATAATCCCAGATGTGTTGGCTTAGTTGAGTTTGGTTGTACTCTTGGCTATGTGTGAGCTTGTTAGTGTTCCTTATTTCTTGTGGGAATCATGCCGAGCTCGAGGGTGGAAGTGATGCTGAGAGATTGATGAATGCACTAGCCTATAGTTGGGTGGAATGTTGCATTGACGTAGCTGGTTGTAGGAAAGCTTATTTCAAAGATAAGTATCTCTGTGTTAATCTCTGCAAATGGTAATTGCTTCATGAAATATGATGAATATGTTTAATATGTTGAGTTGATGAATTGCTTCTGCTGTATAATTGCAATTATATGCATCGATGTATTTTTCTTTCAATACATTTTTAAATTAAATTATGGGACTTAGATGGTCGGATTAGTTATAGCCTGAACGATCAAATCTGCCCAAGACTATTGCTCATAGGTTGAGTTTCTTGGAATAAATATCCTTCTGCAACTCTTCTTTCCGTAACTTGCAGGATGCAGGATGCAAAACGTCCTTATGTAAATCTCTATTTCCATAGTTTTCCTTCCACGACTTTCCTTTTCGCATGCGGGATGTAGGATGCAGCTTCGCAGATATCTACTTCTGCAATTTTTCTTTCTATAGTGGTGTATTTTGCATGCGAGATGTAGGATGCGGGATGGAAATTTCCATATTTCCTGATTCTATTAACTCAAGCTTTCCACACTGTTGATTCTTGCAGGTTGATTCTCAACCATTGATCTGTTCCTAGATGCGGAATAGATTGCGACAGTCGGTTTCTGTCGCGATTTTTCTCCAATGTTCGATCTCCTCTGAGATATTTCTTCACAGATCATCGAATTGACCAATGGTGTATAGGTGGGGATGTGATAGTGTGGTACCAGAACATGAATGTTGAGTAATTTTTCATGGCCATGCCCTGTGATTCAAAGAACGACAAAGGTTTTGTAAGAAATTTTTAATTCCGCATGATAATCGGGGTATGGGTACGTGACAAGGTAACTCAGGGTTTGGTTAGTGGAGAAAAAGTGGAAAAATTACATATAGACACCGTGCACATCAGTTCCATGGTCCCTATGTAGCTTCAGTTTGTATTTTACTATTTCTATGGGTCCATTTAGTAGGAACATGTAGAAAATCTCAGTATCCTTGTCTTCAAAGAATTCTTTGATTTTCTCATATTCTAGGTTTTGGTTAGATAGCCCTTCCACCTCAAACATCTTATATATATAATGTGTAATGGAGAAACGTGGCCTACCTGGTATTTTGATAAGTGGGATGATGGGGTTTGTCCTAGCTGGCCTCTTTCTACACAGTCCTTCTCTCGCTATCCAACACACATAATCATACGAATAACCTAAATTCATGTGCACGCATTTCTTATATTATTCTTCTCTGATAAATTGATTACACCTTATTTGGCAGGAACAACTCCCATCTGTTCATCCATCCCTCCTTCAACTTGGACCATCGATCCTACTTCCCTTTACTCCATCGGTTCTTTCTATGTTATACCGCACTCCTTATAGTGAAATACACATCCACCCTCGATATTAACTATATATTCACCGCAGTCATTGGATCACGCAGATCCCACCATATTTCACCGAAATCCACTATTCTTATCCATCATGGACCTTTCACTGGCAAAATTCATCATTGTCTTCAATTTGGGATCAGAGCTGATCCATACTTTCGAAACCTGCAGTCCCTACCGAATTCCGTTGATTCAAGGGAAAATTTACCTACGTGCATGTTGTAGGAGAGGAATTAACCTCTGTTGTAGATTGTGAGGGGGAGTAGATTTTGGGTCATTGAAATCTCCAGCCCCTATCAAATTTTGCTGATTTCAAAAATTGGTCATGATGCACAAGTTGGATGGCAGAATCCCTCTCTGTTGTATATCTAAGGCCAAAGGTAATCAAGGCCATTGAAACTTGTGGCCTCTACCTAATTTTGTAACATTGGATATTTCATTTCTCCATCTAAATTCCATCAGTGGAACTGGGGATGACCGTCTATCTTCCTCCATTCTTCGATCCAACAGTTGATCTCGCCTATTGTTTAACACCATTCCACAATTACCAAAATATTTATACCGAGAATTTTCCTTTTACAGAATTCTTCATGACCATTGATCCTGATCGCTGTGGATCTGCACCCTTCTTTTCCATCACCACATAACTATGGACATATTTTCATATCCAAACCCAAATGTAAGGTTATAACTTTCGGATTTTCAATGTTTTCTTATGCCACCTCATATAATAATCCATTTTGCCATTCATGCTTAGGAATGAGCTTCCCAAGGAACTTCAAACCCCCTTTTTCATACCTCTAGGTCATAAGACATGGAAAATGTTTTCCCTTACCCCCCTTTATAGGGGATTTAGTGTGGGTGCGTTTGTATAAATCCTCAAATTTAGCATAGGTGCTAACAATGAATCCAAATCGGAGATGCTAACAATGAATCCAACTCGGAGATGCTATCATCCCTATCAGGTAGAAAAGAACCCCATAGACCAAGTGCCTGATATATTTGGCTGGTATCAATCTTCTCTTGAAATACCCAACCTGCTCTAAAAACAAAAACTGAACAATGCCCAATGACCAATTAGGTAAATTCTGACTTCCAATGAATCCAATCAAGCAAATGATCCCACAAACAATTTTTCTCCTCGTGCTTGATAAAAAATAGAAATGAAGGACTTAATGGAAAAAGGTTATGATAGAGAAATTCATCTTTACTGTAAAGACACAACCAACCATTATCACTGCAAATATTTCCCACATATTCAGCGACTGGATCACGACCACCTACAAAATTTTATGTTGTGTTCTTGTCATGACAAGGCTGCTCCATATATTCAACCACTGGATCATAAAATCCATGACTGTCTTCAATTTTTTATGGCATTTGCTTGCCCCAATAATGCTTCTCAAACTATAACTCCACCTACATACTGTCAAACTATTTTCAAAAGAGCCTTGAAAATAATGTTCATGACATTCTTCAAATTGGGCATCAACCATCTCCTTTAAAATTTATGAAGTAACAACTTGATTCTTTTTATGTTATTCGGCATCAATATCATCCTCTCCTTCAATAAAATCAAGTGAAATAAACTCTTCTTTACATGGAAATTCTGAGTTTGAAGAGAATAAAGAGACATCCCATTTAGGACCCTCACCTTCCAAGTAGCCACCCTCGTATTCATCATATATAGGTGGACCAAATACTTTTTCAAAAACCAACACAAAAAAAGTTTGTAACAAGCTGACTCCATTCTTCATAAAAAAAATTGTAACACTTCTTCCATACAACAATAGGCTAATTATCTTCTTGGTCATAAAAAGGACTTGAATGCAAAACAGATTCTACTAGTTCACCTTTCTCATTATCCATTCCTGAAATTTCCATGACATTATCCATAACGTCAAGTTTTTGTGTTTGATTAGAAACTCTTAATATTTGTTTCAGAAAATCAAATTAGGCAAAACATAATGGCAAACAACTACTTTCCTCCTACTGATTGTAATATTCATAAAAAGAAGGTTTGGAATGCAAGGTAGACTTTAGTTGTGTATCCTTCTCATTTTCCACAAGTAGGGAAGGCTTTGTATGTTCATGTAAATATTTAGGTGAAATTTGAGTTTGAAAAACACACAAAGGTCCTTCTTCAGGCATTAACTCCAAATCTGATTCCTCTTTTTATTCAAACTGCAAAGGAGTTTCAGGAATTATTTAATTCCTTGGAGGAGGGAGGGGTATTCTAAAGTTATGATTCCTATTCTGTTGTTCTTGATTTTCTCTGGGAGGTGGTCTATTGCTCATAGTGATTCTCTCCATCAACTTTTCCATGGCTTTCATCATTGTGTCCATTCTAGCCTCTTGTGAGTTAGAGGAGGAGGGTTGTTTGGGCTCTTTATCATTCCCTCTATATCCCTCTTCTTTTCCCTTCTTTTTAGCAATATTCAGGTTTATTTATACCTCTAGGGAATCATTCATCATATCAACCAGGGAGGCAGATTTTATTTCACTCAACCACAACGTAAATTCACTATCAAAGGCTTCAGCATATTAGACTTGGGAAGCCCCAGGGGGAGGCTTGGACTGGGTAGGGATTGCATTATATACTTCCATAAATATGTCAAAAAACTCTTAGACTGACTCATCATCCCTTCTCTTAATGGAATGGAATTGGGACAAACACTTCCTAGGGTCTTTCTTTTCTTCCCATTTATTCTTGAAATAATCCTCAAAATATTGATAGTTCAGAATGGAGTTGTTTGGAATATTTTTGAACCATTTTCTTGCCTCTCTAGCAATACTTTGGGAAAATAGTCTAACTTTAACATCCTCATGGTCTACTTCTTCCAGTTTTGTCTAGTCTACAAACCATCCCAAGTGTTCCTCAGTTGAATACCCTCTCTCGCCATTAAATTTATTGATTTTTTGGGCATATCCCTAGGGGAGGTCATGAAGAGAAGTAGGGATAAGTATAGGGGAATTTTTTTTATATTTTACTGGGGTTATAGTAGGTTTTCCAAGAGGAGTTGAAGCTAATGTGATAGACAGATTCAATATGCTATGAGGAATTGTAGATTTATGAAGGTGTGTAAAACTGAAAGATGAAGGTTACTTAAGCTCTAAAGTGGTGGCAAGTAAGGATATGGAAGCAGACTGTTTCGTGGAAGTGGAGTTTACTGACGTTGATTCAGAGGGAAATAGGGGGCATTCTTGATAAGACAAGAGTTGGAGATACTTACCTAGAGACTCAAAAAATGATGTTGTATCAACTGTAGCATCATAAGTTTTGTAGGGATGATCATTGTTCTTATGTGACTTGACTGAAGGATCTTGGTCAAAATCATATGTACAAGATGAAGGGATACTTTCACTTCTTAAAGAAGGATATACATGGGTAAACCTATGGCCTTGTTTTGATTGCAATAAACTATGGTAAATTCCTTTGACAAGCTAAGGAAATGATAGGAAAAAAATTACAACAAAAGATAACATATCTTGGAGAAAATTCACAATCGGGTACCTCCTTTTTTCACCATGTATTTCCATGTCTTTGGACTGAGCTCATTTCCCCATTAGAATCACCATGGAAATTTCTGAAGACTAGATTCTTCGAAGGTGGAGTTGCAAGGTGAAAGATACATAACTTCCCTAATGTTTGACGATTGTTCACCATCAACAATTAAACCTGAAACTATTTGCAGCTTCTTGGCCACCATGATATTCAATGGAGTCGTCTCCCAAAATATTTGAGTAGAGTCGCCGGAGAATATACAACCAACATGTGTCTAGGACCAGCTACTCAACCAGGTCATAGAACTAGGACAATTTTGTTTCCCCGAGGAGATAATAGCAATTAGTCCCTCGCAATGGCGCCAATATGTTATCACCTAGTAATATTCCTATGGTTGTGGTAGGAGAATCACTGGGGTAACATTTTCAAACCAATATTTAGACTGTACTCTAGCCTATACAGTCATAGAGGCCTCTCTCTTTATCACAAGAAAATCCACTTATACATTTGTATTTAAACAAGAATTCAAAAGGATAGATATCTGATAAGAACATTTGTTTATGATTTTAAATATGGAAAGACAAACAACTATTAGAAAATGGAGTCACAAATTGAATCATTCAACGGTATTACAGTGAATAATGAGCAGTAATTTTCCCTTTGTAATATGAGGCAAAGTGGGTTTCATATTTAGTCAAAATATCTTTAAGATATTATAGATAGAAATGAGAGGGAGCGCAGTGAAACAACATGCACCTATCAATGGATGAACCTCTTAGAACACCTTTAGAAGAAAAACGACAAAGTCTAATAACTGCAACAATGCATCTAACAATGCATGAATTCTATCACATCCATCATACACATATAAAAAATACAATTCCTGAAATAAGGAGCATCTAACATGGATGAATTCCTTACATACAATCTATAAAGGTATCGATAGAAATAAACATACATGGAAATGTGAAATACAGGAAAACACAACTGCACATTGAACACTGTGATGAATCTCAGAAAATCAAGAGAATTTTCTTATGAATACTTCCAAGAAAGTTTGCAGAGCTACAATTGAAGTACACAGGGATTCAAAATGAATGTTGAACCCTTACTCATCCACAGATGTTACATTTATAGTGACACGAGCTCTCGAGACCAACCTCGATACAGAGCCAAATTCAGTTACAAATTTGGGAATCAATCCCGAATCATCATTGCAAATCATAACAAATTTTTGGTAGCAAATTCCCCATGATTTAAATACAAAATAGGAAATATGGAATATCATGCATGTTTGATTAAAAAAAATATTCGACGTCTGGGTCTGAGGCTCGCTTGACTGAAAACAATGGTTCAAGGCACCTCCAATGGTTTTATGTTGACTCAGCCCAACTCGTTCCTAAATGTTCATCATTTTGGAGCATGCAAAATGTACTTGGTCCTTCTAAATTTCTCAACCTCTCAACCAATGATATGTGGTGGGTAATTCCATACTGGACGTTTCCTTCAACAACACCCTCATTTCCACATGATCCCTATATGAAAAATCCGGTAGATGTACACACTTGGCTTTGAAAGTGAACACTATCTCGAAATCATCTGCAAGCTTATCAACAATCATTTTTCATGACAGAGACTGCTGCATATCAACAAATTTGGAACGGTTCGACCTGCATTGAATCAACAGGTTGTAGTATTATTTTTGTGACCACATGCTACCCTTTTCCTTCGAGAAGAATGGCAATCCCATTTTTACCAAAGCGTCAAACATTTTGATAAACACTTTGATATCATGCTCCATGATATCAATTTTGTTCTCAACAGTTTCTAAATTATGGTACTAACTTACCATCTTCTTGGCCTAGGTGATGACAGAAATCCTATCCTTTATGCCAACCTTTCTGATGTCCTCTTCTGTTAGCCCATTTAGAAACTCTATAGAATTTTGAGCATGGCCCATAGGTTTCTTATTTAGCTTTTCTTTGACAGCTTTGTTACGAAGAGAAATTCCTATGGCTTGGGGTACCAAAATAGACAACTTAACTTCAGAAATCAATCCTTTCCTATATGCAAGAGAAACCAAACATCTAACACTAAAGGATATCGATTCATACCTTATTCTGGACGGTTGATGTAGATCCCTATTGAGCTTTCCAACTTCAACTTGAATTGATGAATTTCTTCCCCAACATTCAATAAACAAGACAAGCATACTATATATAATTGTGTTAGCTCTACTCTAGCGTATATAATAAATAACATATAAGCATTTGAAATCATCCATGGATAAAATATTCATTCAAACACACATTATTGGACAGGAAAAGATATTTCTATTGATATAAAATCAGATATTACAATGGATACAACCTCTGTCGGCACGTTTGTGAATCAGAGAAATCGAGCCCCCCACTTGGGCCTCCACCACTTCAATCCTCCATCTCTCGATAGCAAGCTCACAAGCAAAAGATAAGCTTGGAAAATTGCTCCAAGGGACAAAGGGGATGTAGACTCAAGCACAAGTTCCATCAACAATGGACTAGAGTTCTCTTGCTCTTAATTTATCATATGCCTTCAATGTATCCAAAGGGTTCCTTATATATCTCATCAATGGGGTAATGAAAGGTGGAATTCGGGTGATCTCAAGGCATATGGAAGGCCAGGAGATAAGTGAGTTAGATCCACATCAAGGAAAAATCCAAAATAATTTGGATTTTGGCACACATCCCGATGTATGTGGTTTTAGAGGTCAAACCCACGTATATATGCGATAAAGGGTTTAAAAGTCGCGTATGGAAATTTAAGCATGTTCTTAGGGATGGTCTAGGAAACATCAAAGGAAAAAAAATGGTCCATGGGGTCTAAGGAGTCTACATAGAGATAGGGAATACCATAAAAGTGTGATTCACAATGTGTGGTAAAATCAGCTATAACAGATGCCCCCTAATGTGTGACGTTAGAGTGGTCATACGATGGCCGAAATACATTATAAGTCCATCCCATAAACAAAGTGATGGAGAACCCATTGGAAGAACCAGCCACCCAATCATCACTATACAATGATACAACTCTGCATATAACTGCGAATACATATAGCAGTCCCGGATACATGAGAATACAATGGCCATGAATAGGCATGACACAATATGACATATGTGGTCATCGCCACATACAATATCCATAGATCAGAATCTCCATGATGAAGATATACAAGGGATCATGATCTACATGAAGACTGAAGATATACAATGGATCAAGATCTCCATAATGGTTGGAAATATCTGACATCTACTGGAATCAAGTCATGAGAGCTGAAATCTCATGAACACTGGAACAATCAAGGAGGTAGCATATATGAGATGCCGCCAATATGGAAGGTCTTCTACACAAACTGCTATGAGTACATGTCCTACTATGTGAATAGAGGTGTCGAGGTCGAACATAGTAGTCCATCGTCTAATTACTGATCATTGATGTATACCGTTAACAGATGCGAGATCACCCACCAATAATGAAAATGGGAATCAAGGTACTAGAGTGCAAACTAACAAGTGTGACTAAATGTGTTGAGGTCGAACACTTTAGAGAATCCATTGATCAGGGGACATTGATATATACCCAAATAACCGACGATGGCAAGAGAACCTGCCATTGATGACTACAAGTCTCAAGGAACTCAAACATGACTCTAGATTTCTATCCTAGAATAAATGATCTAAAATTGATGCGATGAAATATGCTGGAAGGAGGGCATTAATTCATCCCCCATCATCCAACACAAGGTACTTAGAAAAGTTATATAATGTGGAAGGACTCGATCATAAGGTGCACGAACCAGTAACTGTATCGAGAATGGCTGACCTGCAAAGTCAAGATAACTGAGGAATGGCTGAATCAAGTTTCAACTTCCTTTGAACAAGAGCATAAAGGCAAATGGTCAATTAACACAGGTAGCATAGACTCGATATGAAAAACTGGGACATCTCTACGACACAGGAGGCATCGACAGAGGCTCCATAGGGACTGGAAGCTTAACCAGTTGGTGGAGATAAACTCAGATAAACAAGTACAGCTCCTAAATTTAAACTAATAACCCAACCAAAGGATGTGATATATAGTGCTCTGTTCAAAGCCAACATGACTTGACTACTGCCAAAGATAACATCTTTCCTTGTCCATATTTTTGGTTTTTTAATTTTTTTGGACTTTTTCAAGTATTTGAAAAGATTGAAAAAGAATAAAATTGCTTTAATGTTACAGACTAGGAGGACAAGTGTCAAATGGGAAAACAAACTAGTTCCAAGCAGTGGAACATACCTATGCTCAATGCAAGGACACATGTGTAGGATAGAGACACTCAGGGGAAAGTCCACTCCCAGTAAAAATCAGGAATCAAGCTGCAAAGGATATATAAAATGGCTCTGCATGGCTAGACATGAGACAAGCTCGGGCTATATGGCTGATACTCAAAGTTAGGGAAGCCGGCATAGGGCTCAATGAGGCAGGCAAAGCTCATGATAATTGTTTGTCTCAGAAACTATTTCTAAGGCTAGGGAAACATGCCAACACAATCTCAAGAGTAAATTCAATTCAAACTAGGGTTTAGGGTTTTGGTTTTAAGTGTTTTGGTCATAAAATTCAAGAGCATGCAGGGAATACATTCATCAGATAAGAAACAACTAAATCAAACACAATCACTGATAAAGATGCATATATATCATAAAAATCTAACCAAAAGCCTGTATTGAAGTTTACACATAATGGACAAGCACTGCTAGAAAACACACATTAACCAGCACTGAAATTGTCAATTAAGAAGCTAAATAAACTCACAGTAAAGCCAACACAGACCAAAAGTAGGGTAAAGAGGCATATATCCATAGTTTCATCAGTAAATGTACAAGAGAGTTACAGCACTTATCTTTGAATAAGCCTGAAAGTATAGTAGCCCACAAACCTCTTGATGCTCCCAGAAAAATTAGAACCTTTACAATGACTTCCTAACTTTCCTAAATAGACATCCTCCAAAATCAGTTAGGTTTCACTTTCTAACTGTTCCCATCGAATTACCAAGCAGGGTAAAGTCAAAAATAGTTTTTTACAAAAATTACAAATTGCTAAAAATAGCAAACTCTTAACTAAAACAAACTATTCATCTTAAAAAACAGCTAACTACAAACTGCCTCAAAGCTCCTTCGATTCCTCCACAAGAAGAGATATACCATCTAAACTTGAAGACTTCTTCTTTGCCCTTTTATGCTTCTTCTTCAGGTCAGCTAACCTTTGTTGCAATTATTTATTTTCCTGCTGCAAGTGATCAACAGTGTTCTCCAGCTCTGTAGTGTATCTGTCAGCAACTCTTTTCCTACTAAGGACTTCTTTAGAAACCTCTGAAAGCTCCAAAAAATGCTTATGCATATCCTGCAACTTCTCCACCAGCCCTTTATTAACTTTGAATAACCCATCATTTATTTCTTGCAAGTGCTTCATAAGTTCCCTGTATCTCTCAATGCTTTCCTGTATATTTTCTTCATCAAAGTCTGGGATCTCTGATACAATGTCCTCCTGCATTAAAAACTCTAAAAAATCATCATGAACAACAGATTCTACTAAATATCCTGCTTGCCTGAGAATATCCTGATCCTCTTCATCCAATTTATGATCTCCAAAAGCATTTGCCTTTGCTGTATCTTCTTCTTGCTGTTGGGTAAGTTTAGCTTTAATTTCAGCAATTATTTCAACTAATTCAGACCTAGGTTTTGTCTCTGCAGGTTTTGAAGAGGAAGAAGGATGAACAGCAGCCTTTCTTTTGCCTTTACTGCCCTGCTGAAAACTTTCTGTTCTTTCACTGGAAGAAGAATTGATTAACACTGCTTCTTGTTTGGAATCTAGTTTAGGGTTAAGCAGTTTTTTCATGTTCCACCTCAGTTTGTTTGTAGGCCTGGTTCTAGGTTTTCTGCTTGCAGTGACACCTTTCTTCTTCTTTCTCT
>LPNX010100445.1:2507-17538 GCA_001517045.1 Pseudotsuga menziesii | reverse complement strand
ACAATACACTAATGAATATAATAGGATGGAATTCAAATAAAAAACAAATATATATACCTAGATTGTTAGTTATGAATCTTATGGCGACCCACCCACTCATCGAATTAATTACTGTGTTGTAATGTGCGAGATCAACCAGAAGATTATTTGTGTATGGGTTTATGCCATAAACCTCCTCTCCAAGTCGTTTTCAAGGTTTGTACCCCCTTAATTCTAGAATTTCAAGCTCTGCATACTCAAGGTCTCTCTTGTCTTTTGTTGTTGTAAGCTTTCTCTCATAATCATCAGATAAACAAGCCCTCATTTTATGGCTTAATTCTAGAATTTCAAGCTCTGCATACTCAAGGTCTCTCCTGTCTTTCTTTGCTGTAAGATTTCTCTCATAATCGTCAGATAAACAAGCCCTCATTTTACGGCTTAATTCATCCTCATCTGCCACTAAAACATTCTCTTCAATGACCTCATATTTTTGGGTAATTAGAGGAACCAAACTTGCTATTTCCATTCTAGCTCCCCACTCATGACCACTAAACTCAACTACAACAAAAGGTAGAGGCAATCCATGCCCACTCCATGATTGAACCACACTCCTAATAGCTTGAATTCTTGGACAGGGCCTTGTTCTCTTCTTCTGGTTACTGTTTATGTGGACTACTACTGCTGCTCAGTCCCACCATTGGAATCTTCTAGTTGAGATTAATGGAATGTCTCCATTTGAATCTACTACCAGTGATATTAATGGAATGTTACCATTGGAATCTGATGCTTAAGATTAATGGAATGTTAGGGAATTCTATGCTCATGATGTGGGTGGAATCTATTCGACTTCTAGGTGGAGCATTGCATGCACCTTTAGACTACATCGCATGCACCTCACTGTAATAGGAGCCCTACCTCCATTAATACATATCCAAGAAGACTCTATGCCCGAGGAAATAACCATTATTAAAATGTCAAGGTGTCATTGAATCAAGACTATTCATATTCCTTTATCGAGTATTTTGTATATGAGTTAAATTATATAAACAAAATTTCAGACTAAGGTAACGAATCGACGTAGCTAATCAAGAAGAAGCCGTATCATTTTTATATATAAAGCAACACATGAAGAATCTGTTAAAAAAATATTTAAGTGCTCATTGAGGAGTCACACCCATAAAATATAGATTAAAAAAAAACTATGTTTGAATTTTTATAAAATTGATCAATGATTATCAGCTATATCTATGAGAAAAAAAAAAACTCAGATCTCATATTTAGGAAATCACTTTCATAACCTTTTATTCAAAATAGTAAAAAAGTAACTATGTTTTCACACATAGAAATTACAGACTAAAATGTCTGTTACAGTGCACAAGTAACACAGGTTATCACTAACAATTCTCACTAAAACACCTTATCATAAATAGGATATTACATTCTCTATAAATAGAGTTTGATGGGCTTCAATTCAACAAATACAAATGAAAACTTGGAGATTAGGAGGACATATGTGGCGATTCCAAAACAACAAATGGAATAAATGATTATTCGAAGAAGAGGCCCAACTTATTAGCTCCAGTTGTCACAGACATGCCGAAAACTCAGGTATTAGTTCCTTCAATATCCCCCTTAATGTCAAGTTTTAGGATTCCCAATTGTGATCTGAGTATCTCCAATTGATCCTGTTTGTGCCAGAAATTGTTTCCAAGGCCAAAGAAACAAGCCAACACAATCTCAAGTAAAACTCAATAAAATAAAGTAGGTTTTAGGTTTTTGAAAGGTTTTGTGGTTGTAAAGTTTGGTAAGCAATCAGGGAATACATTCATGAATTAAACAGGAACTAAATCATAAACAAAAGAGGATAAAGATGCATAATATAGCCAACCAGATCCAACAGAAACAGTATTGAGGTTCATACATAAAAGACAAGCATCACCAGCATATAACCATAAACCAGTAAATGAGTATATCAATTAAGCAACTAACCAAGCTGAACAATGAAGCCAATACAGAAACTGAAGGGTAAAAGTGTCATATATCTCATAATTTCATCATCAAACGCATACAAGAGTTGTATACTTAACTCATGAACAAGTCTGAAGACCAAAACAATCTGAAGACCTCCTGAAGCTCCCAAAAATCGAACCCTGCTAATGACCTTCCCAAGTCTCTAAATACTGTTTTTACAAATTCAGTTAGGTTTCAAAACCCTAACTGTCCTCAACCACTCGATAGGATAAAGTAAAATCTAGAATATTACAAAATATGAAATTTACTAAAAATAGTAGACCACTAACTAATATGTCCCTCAAAAAGATAACAAATAACTAATTGAACAACTGACTCATAGCTCTTTTGCTGCCTCAGCTAGCAGAGCAATGCCATCTAATGCTTGGGCTTTTCTCTTAGCTTTCTTCTGCTCCTGCTCCAGGTCAGTTATCTTCTTGCTGAGCTCCTCATTTCTCTGCTGCAAGTCCTTGACTGTCTTCTCCAACTCTATTCAATGCAAGTCAGTGGTTTTTTTTCTCTTTAGAACCTCTTTAGATACTGCTGTCAGCTCTTGACAATGGTCATTGACATCCTGAAGATCTTTTCTAAGCTTTCTGTTAGCCATCATCAGCCCCTCATTGATCTCTTGTATATAATTCATCTGCTGTTTGTACTGTTTAATAATTTTCTGCAATTTTTCTTTATCAGGATCAACTGACCTTCCTGTCATGATCTCTTGTTCGTAACTCAGCATCTTAGGTATGTCAAACCTCTTTAAAATGTCTACATCCTTCTTTAACAGTTCTATGGAAACAACAGGAATATTAGGGTCTTTCAGAATACCTGCTTGCCTACGTATAAGTTCATCTTCATCTTCCCATTCTTGATCTTCAACAGGAGGTATTTCAGCTTTTTCTTTCTGTTGCTGCTTTAAAAGCTCATCTCTTATTTCAAGAAATATAGTAAACAATTCAGACTCGGGCTGCCTTAACTCCTTTACTGACTGTGATAATCCTTTTACTTTTGCAGAATGAGAAGAGGAGGCTTTGGCAACTGTTTTTCCCTTGCTTTTAACTTTAATTGTGCCAAATTCTGGCTCTTCATCTGAAAAAATGTCATCCATGACAATCACTTGCTTGGTATTCAATTTAGGATTGATCAGCTTCTTCATATTCCACCTTAGCTTATTTGTTGGTCTGGTTTTATGCCTGCAATATGGGGCTATCTCTTCACTCCTTTTCTTCTTCTTATTAGGTTTAACTGCTTTTGTTTCTGAAGTGAAGAATTCTCTACAGGTTTCAGCATTGACTTCTGCTTTAGCAATGGGCTGCTCCTCTTCCAATAAATATCCCTCATCATCTGACAGAATGGTGATGGGACTTCTCTGCTCAGTCTGAAACTCCTCCTTAGGTACAACAACCTCTTTTATAACTGCAGCTTTAACCTCCTGGGGAATTTCTGCTGGTGTCAACTGCTGCTTAGGGTGTAATTTCTCTTCTGAAAATAATGAATACCCCCCTATAATACCAACTGAAGACATTTGAGGTTCAATCTTCACAGGCTCTGCTGCTTTCTCAACTTTGACATCTTTCTTGTCTTCCAGTTTAGGCTTCTGACCTAACTTTCTCATCAGTACCTTACCCTTGTCTGCTTGCTTTTTAGGCTGCTGCTCTTCTTGTTTGCTTTGAAATCCAGACCAAAAGATGAAAAAATCCCATGTCTTTCCTTCATGCTGCAACACAGTGCTAATAATCAACTTAATTAGCCCATGGTGAAATATGGACTGAGAAGAATGGTCCATATGCCCTTTGACCCTGTTAGCCATCTTTTGCAAGCTTTTGAATAAGAAGAATGGCAAGCTCATCTTAGACACCCCAACCAAGTGCGGAAGAAATCTAAAGTGGTACTTGTAAACATATGCATACCTACCCTCACATGTTATATAGCTTTGTAAAACTCTGATAGGTTCTACCCACTCCTTCCTAAAATTCTGTATCAATATGCCTTTTCCCAGTTTGGGGTGACATTTGGTAAAAGATATATTTGAGGATCAAAGGTAAAGGGCAGCTTCTTAAACCATTGTTCACCTTCATTCTTAATCCCTACAGCCTCTGCCACTAGCTCTACTGTCAGTCTGAATTTCAATGTATCAAAAACAACCATATCATCCTTGTAACATTTTGCAAACCTACAGGAAACTTCTGCATTGTATCCATCTATTCTTCTAAAAAACTCCAACCAACCAGCTTGTTGGAATAATTCTACACATCCTGGGAGTTTTTCCATCCAACTAGTATCAGTAGGTTCAGCTCTGTTAATTTTGCCACTCTTGCCCATTTTTTCTTCAAACACTGGAAGCTGTATGATATTAGGGTTCAGCAGGTGACCTAATAACTGTTTTTCTGTCACTCGAATCCCTTAAGTTTCAAAAACAGCTCTCCTTACTCTTCTTTGACTGCTCCTTTTGTTCTTCTGATACAGGCTAGGTTTTATTTACAGTCATAAGAGACTTAGGTCATTTGAAATCTTCCAGACTCTTCACTACACTGATGACTGTCATGCAATTTGATTGTTCTAATGGCTGTTCATCTTCAGCATGTATTATCAACCTGTGTATTAATATCCATAACCTGCCAGCATTATTTATGAACAACCTCTGCACAAAAAGAGTTTACAAGAGAAATCTCAGCTGTCAACCTTCTATACTAATTTGCAGACTGTTCAGAGGTTGGATGAGAAGAATATAAGGCAGAAACAATCTCAAACTTATCACTTTCAGCTCTCAGCAGTTTAAGTATCAAAATGATACTAGGTTTTCATCTATTTTCAAGCCTTTAAATCCTCGCTGCCTCTATTTGCTTCCAATAAACAATAAGCTTCAACACCTAACAAATTAGGTCTCCCTGTAACTTTAGGTATTCAGTTCCTTTTTTATATTGCTTGCAAACAAAAAATCAATTTAGGACATTGAACACACTGTCAAATGTATAGTTCCTCACATCACTTCAGTTTAAACTTTGACAGGGTCATACTTTATCAAAAACTGCTATCTTCAACCTTCACTCAGCCTGGCATCTCAGAGCATCTTAGACAGCTATTTGTCTGGCCGAAATTTCATTTAAAAGCACAAAATAACATTTCCTTTGATCAATTTTAACAGAATAAGCCCCAGCGAAAAAGCCCCAAATTTGCAGTTATATTGGCTTATCGTGAAATACCTTTTATTTGATCGAATATAGATACTTTGAACCACTCTTCCTGCTGTCTTAGTACCGAACTGGAAGCTACAGATGTCCTTCAAGGTCCACTTTAACTCCAAGTGTCAAGATGAAGAAGCCCTAGTTTTCTGGGCGACTATGAAAACCTCCACTAGGCTTTGCAACTGTAATCTCCGTGTTTTTAGGCAGGCACCGTCATTCCATTAAGTCCTCTATCATCAAACATGCATGCAAGTAACAACTCACTTCACATTAGACCAAATTACGCTGCTACCTGTCAAGCTAAACTGCATTAGAAGTAATGATAACCACGTTTTGCCTCACGACCTGAAACCACTTGGAATCATAATAATTCTTGAGTTCACACGTAGCAAACACCCTCAAAACACGTGATCAGTCATTCATCATTCAAAAACATGACGAATTTTGCTAAAAAACCGGAGAAATTTGGAGTCACGATATTCTTGTAGCGCTCCTTCATTGTTTTTTCTGACTTACGCTACAAGAATAAGTTTAACACAGTTTTGGCGCTTTTTTACAGTTTTTTGTCATTTTGTATGGAGTTTAAAAGCTGTTTGAGTAATGACTATGCATGCCTATGCTCAGAATATGATTCATGAGTCCATTATTTGATATGATGACTTTTGAAAACCCTTTTAAAATTCAAAGGAGAAAAACAAAATAAAGCTTTTCAAAAGTAAAGGCTTGAAAACTCAAAATAAAATTTAAAATTTCATAAAACAAATTCAAAATTTCCTAAGAGAGACCAAAAATCAAAATAAAGAAAATAAGCTTCCTAAGATAAAATGTAAATCAAACAAAATTTGACGAAACAAAATACTAACTTAACATCTGGCTCCAGCTGCGGGATGAAGTCCTCCCTATGAGGCTTCAAGAATCTGTAGACCAGTGCCTTCTGTCTGCTACCTACCTGTTTGCAAAACTTCCATTGGGATATGGAGTCTTATTAATGCTTCACTCACAGCGGTATGTACAATGAAAAGTGAAAATCCCTTTATAAACTGTAAAAGTGCTTGAGGAATCATCCATTAACAGGGCTGGACAATTCCTCACCTTCCAAGGACTGCAAGATAAACGTATTATTCTCCAAAACTTTAGAAATTAGAAAAGGGCCAAACCAAAGATTGTCAAACTTACCATGTTTGCCCTTTTGCTCTTTCCTTGCATCCCACCTTAGAACCATATCACTGACTGAGAAAGTATTTTCTTTGCTGTTCCTATCAAACCTACTTTTGATCTTGGCTCTGTACAACTGTGCTTTTTCATCCACCTTCTCCCTGCTCTGCTGTAACTCTATCATTTCAAAGATTCTCCTCTGCATATCATCTGGCTCCTCTTGAGCATTCTGGAGAAACTTCATCACTGGAATCCCCAATTGAACAGGGAAAACTGCCTCTGTACCATAGACTAACTGAAAAGGAGATGTTCCAATGGCTTGTTTCACTGTGATCCTATCTTCCCACAATGCATATTTCAGCATTGAATCCCAAGACCTTTTGTTATGCTTGAGCAGTTTCTTGATGCTCTGAATGATGTTCTTGTTAGAGGATTCAGCTTGACCATTGCCCTGGGGATAGTAGGGAGTTGAAGGTTTCGATATGATGCCATTTCTTTCACAAAAGGCCACCATTGCCTTGGATTTGAAAGCCTTTGCATTGTTTGTTATTAATCTCTGTGGACAGCCAAACCGGCTCAGGATATTTTCTTCAATAAAATCCATGATTACCTTGTCTGTAGCATTCCTTATAGGAATGGCTTCCACCCATTTTGTGAAAAAATCTGTTGCAGTCAGAATCCAGTGATGCTGTCCTGAAGATGCTGGATTTATTTCCCCAATAAAGTCCAGACCCCATTGTTGAAAAGGAGCATTGACTGCAATAGGCTTTAAAGGAAAAGACAACAATTTATGTTTTCCAGCAAATTTCTGATAAGGAACACAGGCTCTTACCTGCTGATAAACATCTGCAAACAAGGAGGGCCAATAGTATCCAGCCCGTAAAATTTTGTATTCTGTGGTCTTCCAGTATTTGTGCCCTCCACAAGCACCCTCATGAGACTCAGAAATCACTCCTTCAATCTCTGATTTGTCCAAACATCTGAGTAGGATACCCCCTGGATCCTTCCAGAACAACTGTTCTTCCACTAGATAGTATTTCGTAGCTTTCAAATTTAAAGATCTAATAGCCTTCCTATCCATATGTTCCGGACATTGCAGAAACAACAGAAAATGAACAATGTCTATATACCATTCTGATGATGAATAGTAATCCATGATCTTCTCTTTTTCCAGTGCTGTTTGATCTTCTTCTTGAGCAATTTCTTCAGCCATAACATACAATCCTAGAGCCTGACAGTTTGATTCAGCCAGTAGTTTGGCTAAACCTTGTCCCTTGACAAGTTTAGTTGGTCTGATCTCCACATCATATTCCATGATCTTGGCAATCCACTTGCCTCTCTTCCCTTCACTATCAGGCTGTGTTAAAACATCCTTCACAGCAGCATCAGGAACAAATGAAATAACTTTTGAATGCAGGACATAAATTATGAAAAATTTCAGAGCTTTTACCAGAGCATAGGTCTGTTTCTCCAATATGTTGTACTTCAGCTCAAAATCTCTAAGGGTTTTACTGAAGAAAGCAATGTGCTGTTCCAAACCTTCCTTATTCTTCTGAAGTAAGACAGCTGCAATTGTGTCTTCTGATGCAAAGGAAAAAGTAAGGAATTCTTTGGTAAAATCAGGGCTTACCAACACCGGTGCTTCAGTAAGAGCTACTTTGATTTTCTCAAATGCAGCCTTTGCCTCAGTGGTCCATCTGACTTCCTGATCTTTTTTTAGCATGGCTGTGATCTGTTTAATAGTTTCAGCAAAGTTGGGAATAAACCACCGCAGAAAATTGATTTTGCCAATAAATGACTGCACATCCTTTTTACTTCTAGGTAAATTAATCTTCAGTATAGCTTTCACTCTTTCAGGATCTATTCTGATGCCATCAGCAGACACCAAATGGCCAAGTAGTTTACCTTCTTGAACAGCAAAATGTGACTTCTTTGGGTTTAAAGACAGACCAAATTTTCTGCATTTTAAGAAAGTCTGCCTCAAATGCTTCAAATGCTCATCATCTGACTGTGAAAAAACAGTGATATCATCCAAATAAATAACCACAAACTTGTCCTTCTCTCCAACAAATGCAATATCCATTGCTCTCTGAAAGGTTGCTCCAGCATTCATCAGGCCAAAAGGCATCTTGTCATACATGAATGTCCCCCAGGGAGTTGTAAAGGCTGTCTTCTCCTTGTCATCAGGATGCATTGCAATATGATTGTACCCTGAAAATCCATCCACCATGGAGATCCTCTGTGCTCCAACTACTTGCTGCAATACCTGTTCAATCTTAGGAAGAGGATAGTTATCTTTCAATGAAGATCTGTTAAGATTTCTGAAATCAACACACAACCTGATTTCCCCATTCTTTTTTCTGACAGGTACAATATTAGCAACCCATGATGAGTACCTGAGAGGCACTATAATCTTTGCATCCAACAGTTTCTTTACTTCTTTTTCAATCACAGGAAATAAGGCTAGGTTAATCCTTCTTAGTTTCTGTCGAAAAGGTTTAACATCAGGATTTAAAGGAACTTTATGCTGAATGATTCCTGTATCATAAGTTCTTAGTTCCTCATAAGACCATGCAAAAACATCTACATGTTCTTTTAACAGTCTGATATATCTATTTCTTTGTTCAGCAGTCAAGGCTTTGGAAATCTTGACTATTCTAGGATGCTCTGTTGAACCAATATTGCAGTCCATCACATTCTCCTCTGAAGACTGAATAACAGGCTTTGAAAGTGTGTCATCCTTTGTAAATATTCTTTCAAGAGGTACTAAACCTTTGGGTATGAAATTTCTCTTTAACTCAATAATTTTATGTCCAGCAATCTCATTTTCAGCAGACTCATATACCTGTCCCTCTTCTTCATCCTCATCCTGATCAATCAATAAGTTTGAAAATTCATCTGTAAGCTCTAGGAACCTTTTAATCTCAATGTCATCTTCAAACACCCTCCAATGCTTCACATTGTCAGGTACAGAAGGTCTGTATCTCACCTCAATAGGATACCTCAATTGAGTAGTCTTAGGGATTCTGAAATGTGTGGCAGCCAAAGCTAATGAATCTGCAGTCTCATTATGATTCCTTGGAATATGAGTGATGTTAAATGCTATAAAATAATTGTCAAGCATGTCCCATACCTCATTCCGATAGACCTTCAACAAATCCTGCTTCACTTGATAGTTGCTCTTCACCTGCTGAACAACCAATTCGGAGTCGCCATATGCAGAAACTTGCTGAATGCCCAAATCTTTGGCCTCTTTTAATCCCAATAGTAAAGCCTCATATTCAACAGTGTTATTAGTAGTAACAAACTCCAGTTTGTACATCATCTTTACTGTCTCACCTCCAGGAGATATAAGAAGAACTCCAGCACCAGCACCTTCTTTACAAGAAGATCCATCAAAGTATAATTCCCACAGCTGATCTTCTTCTTCTCTGCAATGTTTCACTGGCTTTTCTTTTTCAACTTGTAACAGGCCAGCAGAATTATCCTCATCACTGAAATTTAGCATGCAAGTTCCCAGATCTCTGTCAACAACATATAATGGATGATTGGTGGGGTTTTTGTCATCTGTCACTATGTAAGCAAACTGCAGCTCTCTATACAACCTTCTAGTTTCTCCACCAAACACCAGAATGGTAGCATAAGAGAGGTCCATTTGTAAGGTTCCTCCAACCTTCTTAGCCCATGACCTAGAAAGAAGTAAGCCAAAATTCGGTGTAATATCAGCCACCACAACATCCATTATTACACTTTTCATAGGAAACTAAGCAAGACTAACTACCATGTCTTTTATTACTCCCAGACACTTCACTGCTCAGGAATCAAAGCCATATAGGTCATGATAAGGTTTGGTAATACTCAGACCTAAGGCTTCCATAACAACCTTTGGCATCAAATTGTGGGAGGCTCCTGAGTCTAATAGACAATTGTGTATCATCTGGTCATGGACAGTCAAGGTGACATAGAAAGGAGGTGAAGCACTAGCCTCATTTTCAGTTTTTTCAGCCAGGGCTGATCCAATGAATATCTTTGGACTTTCTTCTTGCAAATTAACTGTGTCTGAAACAGGCTGATTACTGGCTGAATTCATCACTTTCAGGACTATTTGTTTATATGAAGGATTCTTTATTAAGTCAATCAAAGGTACAGGAATTTTTAATTTTCCTAACTCATTCTCCAAACTGAAATTCTGGACAGATTTATTTACCTCTTCAACTTCTGTTGTTTTCCTTGATTTTTCTGCAGCTTGTCTTCTCTCTATCACAGGATTAGCTGTTTGTTTAGCAGGAACAGCTGCAACAGGAACCGATGTTTTATTCTTTGGGACTTGGACCACTTGCCTTGGACCTGATCTAAGATTGATAGTCTTCTTAGGTTCATTCTGATGGGCAGCAGCGTTTACAGTAGTTTTCTCCAACTCCAAATCATCTTCAACTTCATACATGTCAGCATCATAATACTCCGCATTCAGAAAATCTTCTTCAGTAACAAAACCTCCAGACAGTCCATCTCCGAAATGATTTATATCTTGATCAGTCTCAGTCTCATCAAAGAGCAGCTCTCCATCAATTTCTTCTTCATCAGCCACATTGTTTTGAACGGGTGGTGGTACTCTTTGGTCTTCATTTTCCATTCTCTCCCGTTGAATATCATTATTTCTGCGCTCTCTTGGCATGAATCTGGGAGCAAACTGCCTTCTAAACTGATTTTGATTATTTGGATTTCGTTCACCTTCTGGAGCAGGTCTATGGGAATTTTTCTCAAGCTCCAGTTTGTTCAGTTTTGCAGTGAGAATCTTCACCAGCGTAGCCATTTCATCAATCTTTCCTTAAGCGATCAGAGGAGTAGAACTTCCTGAAGTTGCTTCCTTCTTTCCTTTTTTATCATAAATCTGCTGAGCTGTTTCTTTCTTAAGTCTGTTTGAAGCCAATAAATTGGACTCTACTTCCAATGCTGCATCTTGCATATTCAGCAAGCTGACAGGCCTCCTTTCCCTCAGCAACAAAGAAAATTCGTGATCAAAGGCATTGGCATAGGTGAGTTTAGCTGATGTTTCTGTAGGTTAAATTTCTGCTGGAATCCTGCTATACATTTTGTTAAACCTTTTAGAAAAATCTGCAATAGTCTCATCCTTCTTTCTTCTGAGAGCTCCAAATTCAGTTATGTAGTATGTGTGATCTTTTGTGTCCCCCCATTGTCTCATGAAGAGATCACGAAGTTCCTCAATGATACTGATTGAATTTGCAGGCAGTTCTCTGAACCATTTCCTTACATCCCCATCAAGGCTCTGAACGAATACCCTCATCCATACATCTTTGATTTCAATGTTTTGATTGTCAGCATAGCTTAGGAAAGCTTCCCAATGTTCCTCAGTAGTGTTTTCCCCCTGTCCATTGAACCTAGGCATATACTTCTGGTAATCACCTCCAGGCAATGCATGCAAAGGATGAGGTAAGACTAATGGTGCATACCTCTCTGCAACCATCCGGTCCATCATATCTATGGGAGGGTTTTGGCCTGCCATTTTTGGACTAACTGGCTTGTATGATGTAGAAGCTTGAATGGAACTTGTTTGAAAAGGATTATTTCCAACTTTCAGCTGAAAGAGAGGTATTTTACCAGGAGAAGCAGTCTTGTCTTTCAAGAAGGATTCAGGATTAGTAAAAACTTGAAAAGCACTATCAGGAATAGTAGGCTTAATCCAAGGTGAAGTTTCAGTTGAATGTACTACACCACCCAATTGTTCAGGATCACACAGGGCTGGTAAAGATTGGGACCTACTGATTTTCCTTGCTATCTTTATAATCTGTTCTGGGTCTGTCACACCCAACTGTAAAGGAGAAGTAGGTCTATTTCTGGTTCCTATTCCTCTAGTAGCCACTGTGTTGTATTTTGGTGAAAAATAGCCTTCAAAAGATGTTGGTTTAAGTCCACCTCTTAAAACCAGTAAAACTGATAAGTATCCCAGGGAAGATATGCTTCAGCTTCGTCCCCGGCAACGGTGCCAAAGATGTTTGTGCCAGAAATTTTTTCCAAGGCCAAAGAAACAAGCCAACACAATCTCAAGTAAAACTAAATAAAATAAAGTAGGTTTTAGGTTTTAGAAAGGTTTTGTGGTTGTAAAGTTTGGTAAGCAATCAGGGAATACATTCATGAATTAAACAAGAACTAAATCATAAACAAAAGAGGATAAAGATGCATAATATAGCCAACCAGATCCAACAGAAACAGTATTGAGGTCCATACATAAAAGACAAGCATCACCAGCATATGACCATAAACCAGTAAATGAGTATATCAATTAAGCAACTAACCAAGCTGAACAATGAAGCCAATACAGAAACTGAAGGGTAAAAGTGTCATATATCTCATAATTTCATCATCAAATGCATACAAGAGTTGTATACTTAACTCATGAACAAGTTTGAAGACCAAAACAATCTGAAGACCTCCTGAAGCTCCCAAAAATCGAACCCTGCTAATGACCTTCTCAAGTCTCTAAATACTGTTTTTACAAAATCAGTTAGGTTTCAAAACCCTAACTGTCCTCAACCACTCGATAGGATAAAGTAAAAGATAGAATATTACAAAATATGAAATTTACTAAAAATAGTAAACCACTAACTAATATGTTCCTAAAAAAGATAACAAATAACTAATTGAACAACTGACTCATAGCTCTTTTGCTGCCTTAGCTAGCAGAGAAATGCCATCTAATGCTTGGGCTTTCCTCTTAGCTTTCTTCTGCTCCTCCTCCAGGTCAGTTATCTTCTTGCTGAGCTCCTCATTTCTCTGCTGCAAGTCCTTGACTGTCTTCTCCAACTCTATGCAATGCAAGTCAGTGGCTTTTTTTCTCTTTAGAACCTCTTTAGATACTGCTGTCAGCTCCTGACAATGGTCATTGACATCCTGAAGATCTTTTCTAAGCTTTCTGTTAGCCATCATCAGCCCCTCATTGATCTCTTGTATATAATTCATCTGCTATTTGTACTACTTAATAATTTTCTGCAAGTTTTCTTTATCAGGATCAACTGACCTTCCTGTCATGATCTCTTGTTCGTAACTGGGCATCTTAGGTATGTCAAACCTCTTTAAAATGTCTGCATCCTTCTTTAACAGGTCTATGGAAACAGCAGGAATATTAGGGTCTTTCAGAATACCTGCTTGCCTACGTATAAGTTCATCTTCATCTTCCCATTCTTGATCTTCAACAGGAGGTATTTCATATTTTTCTTTCTGCTGCTGCTTTAAAAGCTCATCTCTTATTTCAAGAAATATAGTAAACATTTCAGACTCGGGCTGCCTTAACTCCTTTATTGACTGTGATAATCCTTTTACTTTTGCAGAATGAGAAGAGGAGGCTTTGGCAACTGTTTTTCCCTTGCTTTTAACTTTAATTGTGCCAAATTCTGGCTCTTCATCTGAAAAAATGTCATCCATGACGATCACTTGCTTGGTATTCAATTTAGGATTGATCAACTTCTTCATATTCCACCTTATATTATTTGTTGGTCTGGTTTTAGGCCTGCAATATGGGGCTATCACTTCACTCCTTTTCTTCTTCTTATTAGGTTTAACTGCTTTTGTTTCTGAAGTGAAGAATTCTCTACAGGTTTCAGCATTGACTTCTGCTTTAGTAATGGGCTGCTCCTCTTCCAATAAATATCCCTCATCATCTGACAAAATGGTGATGGGACTTCTCTGCTCAGTCTGAAACTCCTCCTTAGGTACAACAACCTCTTTTATAACTGCAGCTTTAACCTCCTGGGGAATTTCTGCTGGTGTCAACTGCTGCTTAGGGTGTAATTTCTCTTCTGAAAATAATGAATACCTCCCTATAATACCAACTGAAGACATTTGAGGTTCAATCTTCATAGGCTCTGCTACTTTCTCAACTTTGACATCTTTCTTATCTTCCAGTTTAGGCTTCTGACCTAACTTTCTCATCAATACCTTACCCTTGTCTGCTTTCTTTTTAGGCTGCTGCTCTTCTTGTTTGCTTTGAAAGCCAGACCAAAAGATGAAAAAATCCCATGTCTTTCCTTCATGCTGCAACACAGTGCTAATAATCAACTTAATTAGCCCATGGTGAAAGATGGACTGAGAAGAATGCTCCATATGCCCTTTGACCCTGTTAGCCATCTTTTGCAAGCTTTTGAATAAGAAGAATGGCAAGCTCATCTTAGACACAAATTTAGATGTCTAGATGTCTATGTTAGAAATTTGTTGTAGATTCATCTATATGCAATTATTACAATATCCATTTCATAACCTGTTTAGAGATGCTAGTGATTGGCCTCAAAATTGATTGTTTTGATGTTCATTTGATGATTTTGTTGTAGATTTACCTTTGATATTATTTTAAGAATCATATTAAAAATAATTGGAAGAATATTAGGATTGATGTCAAGTTTTATGTCTCAACATTCATCTTAGAATTGGATTGCGTATATTTATCTTAGACATTTAAAAGTGATTTTAAATTTGATTAAGAATTTCAAGATTGTTCCTAGAACTCATTGCCCTACAGGTCATCTAATAATTATCATGTTGTATATTCATCTTTGAGTTTGTTTCATGATCCATATTAGACTTCATTTGAAATTGCAAATGGAGGCTGACATGGATGATGGCTTATGTTCTAGTCTCATTCATAGCTAGATATAAGTTCAATATCTAACAATTCTTTCTTTCACTACATTTTT
>LPNX010100432.1:59053-118595 GCA_001517045.1 Pseudotsuga menziesii | reverse complement strand
TGTATATAAGCTAATATCAACCTAACTAAAACTATGTGTCGTATCTAATAAAAATAACTCCACTCGTTCAACAAAAATTGGGTCACACTTCCTTTAAACGTAAAATGTTTGACTTATATTGTCTATAAAGCATAATATGTACATCACATAATAATACAAAATCAATCCCAAAGTGTGCAAAATAAATTAATAATGTTAAGGGTCTCTACAATTCTTGTTCATTTTCTTTGTTAAGGGTCTCTACATACAATGCTTGATCATTTTCCTTGTTCTCTCAAGAGACAATATCAAAAATGATAAAAATACAAATGGGGAGAAAAAGGGCATACGACCATAAATAAATATCATAAAAGGAATCATATCCAACCCCCTAATCCCAAATCCTATAACCCCATAAACCCTTAAATCGCCTCACCCATAATCCTTTAAACCCTAACCCCCTATACCCCTAAGCCTCTAATCCACATAAAGGTAACCCCCTAACCCTAGTTAACCCCTAAACCCTAAAATCCTTTAACCGCTAAATCTCATAATGTGACCATAGTGACAATCTATGTATTTCATGAACACATATACTAAGCAACTAGCATAAACAATTAACAATGTCTAACATCTCACGTAACTAACCTAAACATTGAAGTTTTATACTAATATATGCATTCAAAGCACCTACCAAACTTACATGGACAAATCATGATGCACCATAAAACATCATTTAATGAAAAAGGAAAATGAATAGGAAAATAACAAAGACAATTTCATTTCAATAATACAACCATTTTTTCTTCAAGAAGCATAAAGGGATTTTACTCTCATAGAATTTACCCCTCTATTATAATGCATGGATTTCATTTTATAGACATTATGCCACTATTAGTCTCAATAGAAGAAGAACATTTACATTTGCATAAAAAATTTATTTAGTGTGTTAAACTCAACATTACATGTCCTCCAAACACTTACGAATCTTGATAGGATTGTATTTTGAGTTGAAAGCAAGAACTCCATACTGATGGATCTTCAACATCACTCAACAATGATTAAGGGTTTCATTTTGCTCCTCCTTTAGCAAAACATATAGAGAATCAATGGCTTTGGTTTTATAAATTAGGATTAATATAAAATTTAATTAATTTGTGTTTTATATAAATATAATAATTTGTGTTTTATATAAATATAATATTTGTTTTAATGGTATTTTTTGTTATAGTAGTATATATAATAAACTTGGATCGAGAACATTGGCCAAGAAGAGTTGTGCACATCGTGAATCAGGTGGGTGGTGACGTCTGGTGCAAAATTTACTTGGCCACTAATGCATAAGGAGGTTTAACTTGATAGTGATAATGAGAGGTCATCACTGCATTATACGTATCATATTTTGCGAGGTAAGGCCTGTAAGAGGTCGATGAATCAAAATATTTACCTGAAACTCCGAGATGGGGTCGGGCCTCTACCTTTATTGCATATGGATTTGAGACTAGTTCTGGGTCAGTGCCCGAGTTTAATTGTAATTGAGTCTTTGATGGGTTAAAATATTTTTTTTGGCGCTTCCACCAATTCAATTATTATTGGATCAATTTCTACGATGTTTAAAGGAACTGAGCCTGTTGAAGCTACGTCAACCGGTGGAACTAGTTCAACAGTCACATATCATGATAGTTATATTGAAGTTAGAAAAACACCTCAGTATGGGACTTGGGACTCTTACATTGAAGGATCAACAACTGGCTATGATGCTTCTAAGTATCAATATGGTGCTGGTTCTAGTACCTAATTCGTAATTGTAGGAACCTAATTTTCCTTTGGCATGCGCTTAATGGTTTGATTCAATGGTGCAATAGGGATAAATATGGTCAATAGAAAATTCATGCAATTGCTTTGTTAGATCTCTGAATATTGAGGTGCATGGCACCAATATTACTAATAGAAGGTAGAAAATTTACTAAATTTACTAAATTGTAACACTTCATTGTCACAATTACAATTTTCCATACAGACACAATTAAAAATGACTAACATAAATGACTAATTCATATTCTTCTATCTAGTCATTTTTTATGTTGTGACTAAACAAGTCGTTTTTAACTCTGTCACTTATTATCTAGTCATATTTTTTAACTGGTGACTAAATTAGTTGTTAATTTTAGTCGTTTATAGTTGGGTCAATCAAAATTGCTCATATTTAGTAGTAAATCACTTTAAAAAGCTGTGGGGACTATAATTTTTAGTCACTTAGTAGCTAATTCCTCATTTTGTACTAGTGTTTGTTTCTTTCTTTGGGGAGAAAGAGAGTCATCACTTGAAAGACTATGATGGTCTCCCTTTGGTGGTTCAGGGGTGTGTTCTTCTTTTTCCTCTCCTCTTGGGTTGTTGGCCCATTTTGGGTAAGGTTCTCTTTTGGAGCTATTTGTGGATTGAGTAGGCTTACCTTGTGGGCTTCCTCCCATCATATTTCTTAGTAAGGCTTCATTTATAGCTTGATGCTCCTTTCTTTCATTCAAGCTGTCTTCTCTGAAACTTTTCAATTCAGCTTGAATATTGTGTAATGTTTTCAAAACATCATAGTTTAGCTTTACCACCAGCTTCACTTCCGGATTGGGGTTGGTCATCTTTCCTTGCTGACTGTTTTCTTCCTTAGTATTCATAAAATGAACAGTGCTTGTAAATATTTCTATAACTGCAAAAAATTTTAATAACAGGAAAAATTTCTGTTAGAAACCAAAATTTAATATTTTACTTTATATTTTCTTTGTAGTGTGATCCGTAGGATCTCAACTTAGTGCTTTAAAAGTTTGTTGTAAAAGAATGCGTGCAACAGGTTAATTAATGGACAGTATTAGCAGAAATTAAATGCTCAGAACAGGAATGAAAAACTACAACTCTGATAGACAGATACAAGAAGACAACACAGAAACAACGTCACAGACAGAAGTTGATAACGGAGTTCACCCCCTCCACTGGGATACATCTCCAGGTCCCTCTCCAATAGGAACCTATCCAATTAATGGTTTTAAATGGTACAAAAAGGTTCTGGAACAACTTCAACAACTTTAAAACAGAATGCTGGACAGAAAGTCTTTAAGACTCCTCTCTGAAAGATACAAATTGGACTTCAACAGACATAAGAAGCCAAGTTATAACTGAGGATAGTCGACTTCAAAAAGGAACATCACATGTACGGTTTTCACAACAAAATGCTCTCTCCAAGTTTCTCATCACAGAGAAACATTGCACTACCGTTCTCCAAAAAACTCCTCTAATAGTTCCACTGCGTCCCGAACTTTTTTTTTTCTCACTGAATGGATTCCTTCTTTAATACTCATCTTGGCCATTACAAATGAGCCAAAACATCCAAGAAAATGCGATTGTTCACATCCCATGAAATGTGGCCACAAGATTGTTCACCTTCTTCTCTCAAATGCCAACAGGCTATTCATCTCCTGGCATTACAATCACGCGGCATCAAGATTCTGCAAATCCGTTTCCAAAATACGCCCCACTCTAACCATTGCAATATTTGAGTCGGAAGGTTTAGTCATTTTGGTTTCTGTCGTTGCGGCTGCCGGAAGGCTTTCGAGCCCCGCCGTTGCGGAAGGAAGAAGGATTTTGACCTCCGATCAAGTTTGTGCCTGTCGCTGTGGCTGCCAGACCACTTTCGGCTTCCGATCCATTAAAGCTTCCGCCGTTGCGGCTGCCGAAGGCTTTCGACTTCTGATCCATTAACGCTTCCACCGTTGCGGCTGCCAGAAGGATTTCGGCTTCCGATCCGTTAAAGATTCCGCCGTTGCGGATTCCGGAAGGCTTTCGAGCCCCACTGTTGTGGAAGGAAGAAGGCTTTCGGCTTCCGCCGTTGTGGAAAGGGAAAATCTTGCGACTGCCGATCCTTGTATTTTTTTTCCGTCCGATTATCCCCGCGGATAGACTAGTCGTTGGCCTCCCGCAGTTGCGGAAGAATATGCTCTTCCGTCCCCTGCTTTTGCGGAAGGAAATCCCTTCCGACCTCCAACATTGTCAACAGACCGTGAACCAATAATTAAACTGTTAACCATTAACTGTTCGGTTTCTTGAACCATGTACCATATTTTGGATCGTTAAAGAGGAATTGATCTGCCGGATCAATCCTCCCCATTGGAGAGCTTTTGGACCACCAAAAGCCTATATTATTCTGCAAGTAAGTGAGGGTAAATTTCCCTCACTTTACCAATCTCCATCCATCTTGCTTTTCTAGGATGCATTCCTTTCAGCCCCACTCGAAGGTACTAAACAATCCCCCTTCATGAAGTCCTTATATTTCGATCTAGAATAACATCATCCTGCAACTTTCTCATATATTCAGGGGCCAAATCATCAATGGAAATAATCTGTATGTTAATTTCCTCATCCATGATCATAGGAGGCTCATACAATTTAAGATTCTCAACATTGACAACTGAATAAATTTGCATGTATGGAGGTAAATTCAAGCGAAAAGCATTAGTACCGATATTTTCCAAGATCTCAAAAGGACCATACCTGATAGGTTTAAGATTTTTACCTTCACTTTTCATCCTTTCTTTGGTGATATGTAACCAAACTCGGTCACCAACCTAAAATTGATGATCAACTCGATGCTTGTCATGCCTGGCTTTGTACTTGGCATGGCTCTTCTCCAACTAATCTTGAACTGCCTGCTGCACTTCTTGGATTCTCTGAATGAACTTTAAAGCTTTATCTGCATCATGATGTCCATCCACTGCATCTTTTCCAAAAGAGAAGTCCATCGGTGTTTTTGGCAGATAACCAAAACAAGTTTCAAAAGGAGATATTTTCGTGGAAGAATGAACTGCATGATTGTAAGCATGCTGGATATACTGCAACTGCTCATCCCAAAGTTTAGGATGCTTACTACAATATCCTCTGAGAAGCTGAACCAATGTTCTGTTCACTACCTCTGTTTTCCCATCAGTCTATGGATGAAAGATGTATTTTTCTTCAGTTTAGTGTCCATAAGCTCCCATAAAGTTGACCAGAATTTTCCCAAGAACCGGGAATCCCGATCAGATACAATAGACATGGGTAGCCCAAAATGTACCCAAACATTTTGAAAGAATAAAAGAGCTGTTTGTTCAGCAGTGATCTGCTTGTTACATGGCATTAAGATACACATTTTGCTGAACCTATCCACAACAACATATAGGTAATCATGCCCTTTTCTAGACATAGGTAGTCCTCCTACAAAGTCCATAGAAATGCTTTCCCAAGGACGAGAAGAAACTGGAAGAGGAGTGTACAAACCCAATTTCCTATTGCTAGGATTACGTGTTGCACACATAACACAACCTCTTATATATTTAGCTACAGTTTCTTGCATTTGAGGCCAATAACAATGATTCTGCAATACAGACAATGTTTTGCTTACCCCAAAATGTCCTGCAATCAATGAACTATGTGCCTCTCGGATCACATGCACTATTTCTTTCTCTGGGATACAGAGTTTACCAAGATGATACAAGAGCTGTTCATGCACAAAATAGTTCTCTTCCTGTTTACCATGTATTAGTGATGCATATACTTTCTTAAAATCTTTATCTTCTGCATACTATTCAATATAACTTTCATGTGTTAATGAACTGTTCTGAAGAATGATTGAAGCATTCATAGGTGGCCTTGATAACATGTCTGCTACTTTATTATGAATTCCCTTTTTGTATTTGATTACGAGATGAAACTGCTGTAAGAATCCCATCCATTTTAAATGCCTACTTTGTTGTATTTTAGTTTGAGATTGTAAATACTGAAGTGGCTGATGATCAGTATGTATGACTGTCTCTTTTCCCATGATATAATGTTTCCACTTCTTCACACCTTGTACTAAAGCATACAATTCTTTGTCATAGGTCGGATAGTTACTTACCGCAGTAGAGAATGTTTCTGAATGGTAATAGACTGGCTTTCTCCCTTGCATCAAAACTGCTCCCATGGCAAACCCCCTGGCATCGGTTTTGATCTCAAATGGCTGCTGTAAATCTGGCGATGTTAGAACTGGTGCTGTGCTAATCTTTTCATTCAAAGTTTCGAAGGCTCTTTGATGCTTGCCTCCCCACTGGAAAATTTCTTTAATGCTTGTCAATGCATGCAAAAGAGAAGCAATGGAAGAAAACCCAGAAATGAATTTCCTCCAATACTGAACCGCACCCAGAAAACTTCTAATTTTAGTAACGGTGTTAGGCCGTGGCTAGTTCACAATGACAGCAACCTTGGCTAGGTCCACTCGCAGGTAGCCTCCACCAATAATGTGGCCTAGATATACTAAAGAAGTTTTAGCAAATTCACATTTAGACATTTTTACATAAAGCTTTTCCTTTCTTAGTACATCTAAAATTTTCTTTACATGTACAACATGCTCTTCCCAAGTTTTGCTAAACACAAGGATATCATCTAGATATACAATTACAAAATCATCAATGAATGAACAAAAGACATCATTCATGACCCGCATGAAAGTAGCAGGTGCGTTACATAGCCCGAAAGGCATTACAAGCCATTCATACAAACCCTGTTTCGTTTTAAAAGCTGTTTTCCAAGCATCATGCTCAGCAACACGGATTTGATGATACCCACTACGCAGATCCAATTTTGTAAAATAAGTTGCATGTTTCAACTGATCAAGCAAATCATCAATACAAGGAAGAGGATACCTATTTTTAATAGTGATTTTGTTAAGGGCCCTGTAGTCGATACACATCCTCCATGACCCATCCTTCTTCGGAACCAAGACTATAGGAGAGCCACAAGGAGAAGTTCGGGGCTGGATGACCCCTTTCTCAATCAGCTCCTGAACCTGCTTCTTGATTTCCTCATTCTGCATTACAGACATCCGGTACATGGCTATGTTCAGGAGTGGCACATCCTGCTGCAAGTATATCTCATGCTGAATCTCTCTCTTCGGTGGTAACCCCTTCGGATATTGAAACAAATCATCATATTCAGAAATGATGTCAATCAGTTCAGATTTATGCTTAGGGTCACATTCTTTAAAATATTTAGAGACTTCATCATTTTTCATTTTAACCATCATCAACACAAAATTCTTACTAGCATTTACCTACCTTTTCATTTGTCCTGCAGAGACTATTGCTAGATTGGTTTTCATCTTATGTGCTCGTACTATATATTCCATACCTTCTTAAAAAATATGATACTTATTCTGCTCTCTATAAAAGACTGCTTTCCGGTCATACAAATATGGACTCCCAAGTACAATTCCACAAATGTCAAGTGGTACTACATCCAACTCTACCTCATCCCTAAAATTTTCAGTAATTGCAAATTTTAATACACATTTCCTTGTAACTTGCAATCATGTATCATTAGTAAACCAACCTAGAGGATAGGGCTTTTCATGAGGCATAGTAACTAAATGCAATTTCTTAACCACTTCTTCTGATATCAGATTTACTTGTAAACCACTATCAAACAATGTATCAATCTTTGTGTGATTTGCAATGACACGAACATGAAACAGTGCACTTCTATATTTATCATTTTGCTTAGAAGTAGATGGCAGACTTGTACTTGCACTAGAACTGGATTTTGCATTAATGGGAAGTGAGATACTTTTATCCTTACCTTGGATCCTGTAGAAGGAGCAAGTCGACGAAGTCGACTTGAATGAAGACCGACTTAGTCGATCAGCCGACTATGTCGATGGGCTGACTTAGTCGATCAGTCGACTAAGTTGGTCGGTCGACTAAACTAGAAGATTAGTCGGTTAAACTAAAAGTCGTGTCGGTTCACCGAACCGACAGGTAGTTATTTTGTAACTATCTGTACATTGTATATATTAGGCTGTTGAGCTAAACGAGAACTCAGTTCAGTTCTCTGCCTTGTATGAACTCATTGCAATAATATAATCTATTTTCCTATCTGTTCTTGTCTATTTTCTTTGATTTATAGTTATGTATGTTTAGTATGTATTATTGGTAACCTTATGTGATCTGTGAGATTACAACATTGGTTCCGTTGCCGGGTTCATTAGGCCCCAACATGGAGAAAATCGCAGAAATTCCCATTTCAGAAAAGATGTCGGTATTGTCAAGTTTAACGACATTGACGATCAACATCCAGAAAGCTTTGCAGAGTTGGATGGACTTTCAACATCACCTTGCCATCACAGCTCCGACCATTGTCGAAATCTGCATCCAGAAGAGACCAACCATCCTTCTGCATAGTCCACAACAATAGCAATTTTGAACGGTTCGACAAAACTTCATATTTTGTACCTCCGTGTTTCTTCGGGATGAAGAAACATTTTGTTCATGGGGGAGATGTAGAAGGAGCAAGTCGACAAAGTCGACTTGAAAAAAGACCGACTTAGTCGATCATCTGAATAAGTCGATGGGCCGACTTAGTCGGTCAGCCGACTAAGTCAGTCGGTCGACTAAACTAGAAGATTAGTCGGTTAAACTAAAAGTCGTGTCAGTTCACCGAACCGACAGGTAGTTATTTTGTAACTGTCTGTACATTGTATATATTAGGCTGTTGAGCCAAACGAGAACTCAGTTCAGTTCTTTGCCTTGTATGAACTCATTGCAATAATATAATCTATTTTCCTATCTGTTCTTGTCTCTTGTCTCTGATTTATAGTTATGTATGTTTAGTATGTATTATTGGTAACCTTATGTGATCTGTGAGATTACAACAGATCCTGACAGCTGTAACTTTTGTTTCATCACCTAAGTCGGATCCCAAGTCTTGAATAACGGCTGCAGTAGCTTTTGCTTTTCCTTTGTCTTTGTTTCCTCCGTACTTATTTGGCCTTAACTCCGGATGAAGTTTCCAACACTTAGAGACATCATGTCCCTTCTGACAATGCGAACACGTAGGCTTTTCACCTTCTTTCTTAACAGTAGCCATCTTCTTTTTCCCCTTATCTTTACCTTTTGATTTGCTGTCAAATTTAAATGACTTCTTCACAAAAGTATCATTAGCATGCTTACCCTTGGCTTCTAAATGGGTAGCTTGAACACATACATCATCCAAATTACTAGGATTAAACATCAACAAGGTATGTTTCAAATAAGAATGCATGCCACCAATGTACTTAAGAAGAGTTTCCTGTGTATCTAATGAAACATTCAATGCAATAGCCCTATTTCTGAATTCATGAGTGTAGTCTTGAATGCTTTGTCCTTTAGCTTGTCTAAACATTTGCCAATTCATTGTTAATTGCTACATTTGACCTAAAGGATAAAATTGCTTTCTTAATACTTCAATGAATTCATTCCAAACTAAGATAATTTTACCATTATTTCGAAGATCTTGCTGAATATTTCTCTCCCACCAAGTAAGAGCCATTCCACTCATTCTCAAAGTGGCCAATTGAATCCTGGAAGGGTCATCATTAATGCCCTGCACCCTGCAATATACTTCAAGCTGCTTGATCCAATTGTCTAATTTTTCAGCATCTACATCTCCATTATAAATAGGTAATTCAAATTTGACATCCAATTTGAAATAAGGAATATTAGGACTTGCATTATTTGAAGTATGAGAAGAATAAAAAGTCCGTTTAGTATCAGGAGGATCTCCTTCACCTCCTACTCCTTTACCCTTTTCTTCTGGATTCACTTCTATATCTCTGGATGAAGATCCTTCTTCTTTCTTCTTCCTTTCTGCTCACTCATCGAGTAGAATTTCCATCATGGCTTTCATGCTCATAAAAGCCTCTAGAAACTCAGTTTCAGAAATGACAGGTTTTTCCCGTTCAGTATGTCCTTCTTCTTCCCCTCATGGAGAAGACATCGTTCTTGAGAATGTTTTCCTGGAGCCAATCTCAGGATCTCCTTCAACTAATTCTCCTTCACCAAGCTTTAACCTGGACCTGGTAAGCATTCACAAACTTGCACAACATTCAACCAACTCTGACACCAAATATGATCTGTAGGATCTCAACTTAGTGCTTTAAAAGTTTGTTGTAAAAGAATGCATGCAACAGGTTAATTAATGGACAATATTAGCAGAAATTAAATGCTCAGAACAGGAATGAAAAACTACAACTCTGATAGACAGATACAAGAAGACAACACAGAAACAACGTCACAAACAGAAGTTGATAACGGAGTTCACCCCCTCCACTGGGCTACGTCTTCGGCTCCCTCTCCAATAGGAACCGATCCAATTAATGGTTTTAAATGGTACAAAAAGGTTCTAGAACAATTTCAGCAACTGTAAAATAGAATGCTGGAAAGAAAGTCTTTAAGACTCCTCTCTGAAAGCTACAAACTGGACTTCAACAGACACAAGAAGTCAAGTTATAACTGAGGATAGTCGACTTCAAAAAGGAACATCACATGTATGGTTTTCACAGCAAAATGCTCTCTCCAATTTTCTCATCACAGAGAAACGTTGCACTGCCGTTCTCCAAAAAACTCCTCTAATAGTTCCACTGCGTCCCGAACTTTTTTTTCCTCACTGAATGGATTCCTCCTTTAATACTCATCTTGGCCGTTACAAATGAGCCAAAACGTCCAAGAAAATGTGACTGTTCACATCCCATGCAATGCGGCCACAAGACTGTTCACCTTCTTCTCTCAAATTCCAACAGGCTATTCATCTCCTGGTGTTACAATCACGCGGCATCAAGATTCTGCAAATCTATTTCCAAAATGCGCCCCGCGCTAACCATTGCAATGTTTGAGTCGGAAGGTTTAGTCATTTTGGTTTCTATCGTTGAGGCTGCCAGAAGGATTTCGAGCCCCACCGTTGTGGAAGGAAGAAGGCTTTCGACCTCTGATCAAGTTTGTGCCTGTCGTTGTGGCTGCCGGACCGCTTTCAGCTTCTGATCTGTTAAATCTTCTGCTGTCGCGGCTACCGGAAGGATTTCGGCTTCTGATCCATTAAAGCTTCTGCCGTTGTGGCTGCCGGAAGGCTTTCGGCTTCCGATCCATTAAAGCTTGCATCGTTGCGGCTACCGGAAGGCTTTCGAGCCCTGCCGTTGCAGAAGGAAGAAGGCTTTTGGCTTTCGCCGTTGCGAAAAGGGAAAATCTTGCGACCACCGATCCTTGTATTTTTTTTTCGTCCAATTATCCCTGCGGATAGAATAGTCATTAGCCGCCCGCAGTTGCGGAAGAAGATTCTCTTTCGTCCCCCACTTTTGCGGAAGGAAATCCCTTCCGACCTCTGACATTGTCAACAGACCGTGAACCAATCATTAAACTGTTAACCATTAACTGCGTGGCTTCTTGAACCATGTACCATATTTTGGATCGTTAAAGAGGAATTGATCCGCCGGATCACAGTGATAGCTTGGTGTACCCATAGGTCTCTTAGTATTGAAACTGGGCTCTCATACCACTTGTAATGTCCCCAAAATTTGATTTTTTTTATATGCTAGTAAAAACTACCTAGACAGAACATTATTCACTTGTGGAACTCTTTTGTACACTTTGTGTACCACTGTTTATTTGTAATTTGTTCTTACGTTCTGTCTTTTTCTTTCAGTCATTATTTTTATTGTATTTTACTTATGATGTCGTATTATTGTTTACTGCTTAGTATTATGTTTATACTTTTGTCGCTTATGTGTCATCAATGGATTTATGTGCTTCTTCCTTTCTGCAACGTCGCACTTGTTAGTTATGAAGCCCAAACTTAACTTTGTTTGTGGAAACAAAGTGGGAGGAGTGGTGGGACTCGTTCTCCCATGACGGTTTGAGAGGTAAAGGTGTTTACTTGTTAGTAGGATTACTTAGTTCTCTGAACTAAGGCACCTATTTTATTTCACATGTAGTTCATACCCTTCTCGTCAACTTAGCTCTTACTACTAAATTTCCTATACATTACTTCTGATTCATTACAGAATTGTAATTTATCGATTTTTATATTAGTATTAACTTCTTTCTATGTGTATTTTATTAAGTCTTATTAATACTTCTTATGTTTTCTATTTGCAGGTTATTGTCTTGGATTAAGGACAGACCCTTGATTTTTATGAGTTAATTGTTTTAACATGGAATATTACATATGCCATGTTTACTAAGCGTAAGCTTAAGGATTAATTGTATTGTATTATGTAATGGCTTAAAGCCTAAGATTTACATGTTATGTTTAAAGTATAAGGCTTGTGGCTTGTCTTGAGACTAGCACAGACCAAGCCTTATCTATGCACTAAACCTTAACATTGTAATATATAATAAGCCTTGTTTTAACATAAGCATTGTAATGTTACATGGTGATAAGGGGTGGTGATATAACATATGGTTGAACCATATGTCAATAGGGTTTAATATTTTGCATGAGAAAATGGAGGTCACAAATGCAATGAAACTTAACTATGGAGAGTGGGTTTGGTATTTCGATAATGGTTACCAGCTAGTGCATTTAATGTTCTTGGTAATCATGGTAGCCCCAAGCTTAGGGGTTATTGGTGCATTTAATTTTCTGGTCACAATGGATTTGTCATTTGCAATGTTTGATTTGGGGTTTGGTCTTGCTTTGTGCAGGGGAAAATGGAGGCGACCTCCATGGCCACGAAGGTAAGAACTCATTTTCTTCACATCACTTTGATTGTTTAACATTGATGCATTTACATGTTATCCTACTTCTCACCTGATTTGTGAATGGTTGCAGGTGATGAGGTCTGTGGAGGTCATGGTTTAAATCTCATCGCTGGTTCCTATATGATGTCAATGGTGTAAGGTAAGCCTTCCAACAAGCCAATGCTTGTTATCTCTCGGCTTGACTGAGTGATGTCTTCGTTGTTTGGTTTTGGGGTTTCACTGTGTTGATTTGAATTCTCCTTCAAGATTGTAAAGAAATAGACTTGGGTTTTAAAGTTATTAAGGCTATTAAGCCATGGAACGAAACTTTAATCCATTTGGATTTGTGCATGCATTTATGTAAATCATATTTTTGGATTTTGGGACTTTTAGACATGGGATGCACCATTGCTTGTAATGGTGATATAGCCCATTGGCATTCCTGGGTAACTTCATTCTCGACCTTTAATGGCAACTGTGTAGCAGATACCGTGAAAGGAAAAACTGTGTATAAGGTAGACGCTGTGATGATGACAATACTGTGCATTTTAAATAATCTACGTTTTAATAAAATGGTCATGGGTTTTATGCTTACTGTGTGTGTGGATTTTATACTGCGTCAATGGTTTATTAAGGTGGTTTTAACACAGGCATTTGCCTTCATTTGAGGTCTATGTGTTTGAGTATTTAAATGTGTTGTAATGGTGAACAACGTGGGGTATGGCCATGCCATATATGTCTTGAGCCTATCCCATCGTGGTTGCGATAGTATTTGATATAATTTATTTACTGTTTATATTCTATTGAATAATTTATGGAATTATTCGTTAACAGAGTAGTTTGTTATTAAAATCATACTATGTAATTTTAGTTTGGCATTGCCATGGCTTGGGTGAATGTTGTGTGTAGCATCTGCTGGTTATTTACTATTATTATTTCATGGGTTTTGTTTATATTGTGGATTTTATAGAAGCCAGGGGTTATAAGGCCACGATGGCCTTTGTCATTGTGATTAGACTGTAAATGAACTTTGTGTATTAAATGTTGGACGAGTCCGTGTTGTAGCGTAATCATAGTTCTTATTATCAGCATGGTGGTGAGATACAAGGTCTTATGACGTTGCTGTAGTGTGATGGTTTGATTATTGTTTATTTTTAATAGCATTGATTTAAAACTATGTAACCCACATACTTTTAAAGTATAGAGTGGCCGTAGTGTGGATGCAAATAAAACACAATAGGGTTCAACTCTGTTTGGATGTTAATGTAATTAGTTGTATTTCAATTGATAAAAAGGGGTTGGGCCTATATTCCCATAGGATTTGATTCATGTCCCTATTCGTAATACATGGGTAAATAATATGATTACGATATTGTTTAATTGGTTATGTGTAATGCTCGATGAGTTATGTAATTTTGTTTAATGGTTATGCATAAATGAAATTTGGTTAATTATGATGGATTAGATATAACTGTGGGTGCTTATATATATATATATATAGTTAGATATTTGATCTAGGACCAAATTGATGGTCACGATGCCTCCTTTGTTCATTTAATTATGATGTTGTTATTTAATGGAATTGATTTGCTATTTAGTTTATAGTTAATGAGACATACCTTGACAAATCTTAATGGTTTATTTACTCTTTGATTTAATTCGTATTCTATTTCTATTACTAAATACTTATATTTAATATTTCTAGTTTACTTACTGCTGTTAATAATTAGATGGATACTATCATAGTTCCTTGATTGGTACTTTAGGTTCAAGTTAGTAATTATATATAAATATATGAATTCCTAGTTCTGAACTAGTTTGAAATAAACTTGGACAAGCCTTTGATGATAAATGAAATATGTCAGCAGAGTAATAAAGCCTAGAGAATGATTACCTAGTTACTGGAAATCAAACCCTAGTTTACAGTAACAAGATCTGAATACTGATACAGAAACAAACTTAAAGATGCAATCCTAGTACTATACAACATATGATAACATTTACAACCTAAGGGTAATATTTAAGAAATACGAATCCTAGTAGATTATAACTAGAGAATCAAACACATAGGGTTAGGAGATGCATTGAAATCATTTTCCTAACATTTCCATCAATTAATCTAGAAAATAGAATAGACAGTCTAGGGTTAAAATTTAAGACATGTCACCCTAGGAGATATGGACAGAACCGTCATTTCTAGGGTTAGAAATATATAAGTAACATTTACATAAAGAAGCCAACATTTACCCTAGAAATGAACTTGACATACTAAGAACTCATACCTGTAATTTTTTGAAGCTCCTTTAATGGCTGAACCTGCACACTTTTAAATAACTAGAATTAACAATTTAAGATAGATCTGACCTCTGATTTTGATGGCCAAATCACTTGGGAACTACCACGTTCCTCCCAACCATGACCCAGAACCATTTTTGGTTATAATCCAGATCCCCCTGAGTTGGACTCCAACATGCAAGTAGCTTAGAGCTCCTAAGGTAGGGTTTGTTGGAGACATTTACCACCATACACACTCATTTTGGTCAATTCGGCCTAGTTAAACCACTATCCTAAGTTTTATTGACTTAATTGACATCATAGGATCATTTTCTGACATGAGCATGAGCACACCCATGCCTACCTTCAGCCAAGGAGGCTAACTTAGCCTTCTCCTACATTCGGGGAGGCTAACTGGAGCACTCCGGGGGTGATATGAGCGTCATAAATGAAATTTATTGCTAAGTTATGGTTACACTCAGTTAAATAGGGAAGTGAAGGTGCATCCCTTCATTAAATTGATTATTTAATGAATTGGAGTCAACAGGGTTTCCTACAACCACTTCTGATGGTCAGTTACACTTCAGTTAACCTCATCGGGGTTCATTGGAGTCAATGATGCACTACCACTTGTTGGTTGGCTTGTAGTGACATGTGTCTGAGCTAATTTTAGTTATAATCAGTCATTTATTGCACTCTGACTTCAGTTAGGGCTCAGTTGAGTCAATTAGGGTTTTGATCAGTGGTTAACTTGAGTGTTTACTGTGGCTTACATTTAGTTAAGCTAGACTCACTCATTCAGTTCGAATGACCTCCTTAGGAATTCGAATTGTCTTGGAATTCATGCATCTGGCATGATTATTGTATTGTATCATCATTCTTTCATTTGATTATATAGAGCTGTTGCTTCCATTGCAGCACCATTTTTGCCAATTTTATGCATATTTGTCTGAATTCTTTATGAGACTATGTTTTTGGTTCCTAGACCACTGTGAAAAACTAATATGGTATTAGATATCATTGTGGGACAAAGCTCAGATCTCTCAAAAACAAGGTTTTTGACAGATCTTGCATGGAAAATTGAGCAAAGCTCAAAAATTCCAGCACTGCACCAAAAGCCAAGGCTTACCACTTAATACCCCAAGTAAGGAAGTTGTTTATCAAGCTTTCTTGATTGACTATGCTGGGTGTGATGAAAGCCTAAAATGTGAAGGCTATCTGAATTTATGGTGCCCCTTTTGTTGTGATTTGCAGGTTTTTATCAGGTGAAAGCATTCACTCCAGTATTTTCAGATGGCTTCTTCCGTAGAACTCTTGACTCCGTTCAATTTCCACTCATGGAAAGGAGACATGGAGATCTAGCTATGTGCCAGAGGACTCTATAGGATCACTATGGACACTAAATAAGACACTGCTTCTGTGAAAGAAAAAGCTATATTCTTGAACAAGAAAGATGAAGCATTTGGATTCTTGTGCCTCTCTATTTCCCAGGATCTTCTTTTCCATCTCTCAGGATTGACTCCAAAGGAAATATGGGACAAATTGGAAACCTTGTATGGAAAGTAGGATGATTTGAGAGTATACCATCTTGAGAATGAGTTGATGTCTCTTCATCCTTCCAATTTCAAGACCTTGATTGAATTTTTCACAAATTTCAAGCACATTGTCTTATTGTTGAAGCAATGTAAAGTGGAGAAGGAGGATGATCAACTCATCCTCTCCATACTCTCCAAAATTGGAGCTGATTATTTAGTTTTTGTCTCTGCATTCCGTGCGGGGAAGATCACAACCCTTGGATGGATTATTCCTTCACTCAATACCTTCATTGAGTCCCTAACAAGTGAACATGATAAGCTTGTCTAGATGGGATCATCAGATCCTCCCATGATCAAGCCCTCCATGTCTCACAGCCCAAAGATCTGAAGGGTAAAGGAAAGCAGCAAAAGAACCCAAAAACTAAATTCGAAGCTCCGAATCCTAAAGTTGAAAACCAACAGCATGATGAGTCTTTCGGCTCAAAGAAGAACAAAGGAAAAGGGCATCATGGAAAGGAAAAGGTCAAGTGTTCATTATGCGGGAAGGGCTTCCACCCTAAACATTCCTGCATGAAGAAGAAACTTGATGAAGCTACCTCTCTCCTTCAGAGAAATCACATCAATATTCTAGAAAGCTTTCATAGGAGAGATCAGCAATATTGGGAACCACAACATGAAAGAGGTCATGCCCTTATGGCAAGCACTTCAAATTCTAAAGCACTCTTGATAGATTCTGGAGCTTCAAACCACATGATGGCTGAAAGAGACTCCTTCTCATCGTTGGATACCGAAATATCAATTCCCATCCACATGGGAGATGACTCCACCATCATTTCAGAAGGACAAGGTACTGTTGATCTTGAGAATGTCTATTTTTCAAATGTTTTGTATGTACTGTCTCTGGCATCAAACCTCCTAAGTGTTTATCAAATAACACATACTAAAGTTCCCAAGAGAGTATCCTTCATCTCGAATGATGTAGATATCATGGAACTTGCATCCGAGAAACTTGTTGCAAAAGGCCTTGCAAACCATCATGCAAAAGCCTATGATTTTTCCCATTTTGTGGCGGATGAAAAGCCCACCACACTGCTGACTCATGAAAATGAAGTTAGTAGGCTGTGGCATGAGAGGTTTGGCCATATCAACTTTAAATAGTTGTAGAAATTATAGAAAAATTCCATGGTTGAAGGCCTCCCGATCATCAAGGCAACCATTGGAATTTGCAAGGGTTGTCTTGTTGGAAAGCACCCTGAGCACAAGTTCGATCGGGGAAGGCAAGCTGAGCTACATGCATCTTGGGACTGATACATTCTGATATCAATGGTCCCATGCCTATCACATACATGAATGGATCAAGGTATCTTCTTACTTTTATTGATGATTTTTCCAAGTACACATGGGTCTTCTTTATAAAAAAGAAGTCCGAAGTCTATGAAAAATTCACTGAACTGAAGGCCTTGATCGAGAATGCATCTGGAAAAAGGATCAAGATCTTGAGATCTGATAATGGTGGGGAGTATGTTATTAATGAGTTTCTACACATATGCTCCCAAAGTGGTATTCAGGTCCAGCATTCAATTCCCTACACTCCCCAGCAGAACGGTGTAGCGGAAAGGAAGAATCGGTCTCTCAAGGAGATGACCACCTGTATGTTGGAATCAAATAAGTTGGCTGGAAATTTGTTGGATGAAGCCATGTATGCTGCAGTATACATTTAGAACAGAGTTCCACACTCATTCATGAAAGGGAAGACCCTTTTAGAAGCATACTTTGGACACCAACCAGATGTGTCGAATCTGTGGGTGTTTGGGTCCACTGCATGGGCCCGAATTCCACTTGATAAAAGGAGGGCTTTGCAACCGCAAAGCATAGAATGTCTATTTATTGGGAATATTGATGAATCAAAAGGTTTCAATCTGCTAGATATCAAAATAGAACATATCATCATCGAAAGGAGTGTCAAGTTTGATGAGCCTCTTCAGGAGGTGGAACCAGTGAAGGAGAAAACTGTTGAATTTCCCTCCTATTCTACTGAATATTTGGATGATGAAATTGGGGGTGATGACCATGATTTGGATCCTACAATTTCTGATATCAGTGTACATCAAAAATTAGATGCTGAATCAGAACCTGACGTGAAAAATCATCTCCCAACTTGGGCCCGATAGACACTCTCCTCCATAGGAGATAACATTGGAAATTCGAATGATCCAAGGAGAACCTGGTCTGATTTCCAAAGAGCAGGTATTGCGCTCTCTTGTCTTGATCATTTGCTATTTAAATCTTGTTATTTGATGATAATTTTAGAACCAAATTCCTGCTACCATTCTTAGAAGGATCCAATATGGAAAGTTGCCATGGATGAAGAGATGAATTCTCTTGAGAAAAACACTACTTGGGAGCTAGTTTCTCTTTCTCTGGGAAGGAAATTGGTTCAATGCAAGTGGGTGTTTCAGAATAAGGTTGCTGCATATGGTAGCACCTACAAATATAATGTAAGGATGTTGGAAAAATGTTTCTCTCAGGTACAAGGTGTGGACTACCATGAGACCTTTGCATCGGTTGCAAAAATGGACTCCATCCTCCTAGTTTTGGCAATTTCAGCATCTAAGCACTGGGAAGTGCATCATATTGATATTAAGTCAGCATTTTTGCATGGATATATTCATGAGGAGATATACATGAAGCATCCTGAGGGCTGCATCTTTGATCCATGTTTGGTTTGCAAGCTAAAGAAGTCAAGAGTGGTATTCCAAGATGGATGCCTTCCTTCTCTTGCAAAACTTCCAAAGGTGTAGATCAGATACAAATGTGTATATACAATATTTTGATGGTCATTTGATTATTATTGTTTTATATGTTGATGAATTACTAATCACAGGTAGCACAGTTGCTTCTATTTCAGTTATCAAAACTGCTCTTCACAATGCATTTGAAATGAGCGATTTGGGGCTCTTAAAACAATTTTTGAGGCTCAAAATTGAGAAACATTCTGATGGGATAATAGTCACTCAGTACAAATAAATATCAGACTTGTTAGTCAAGTTTAACATGGCTGAATGTAGGCCTGCACCATTCCCTTTCCTTTCAGGGATCATCCTTGAAGAAGGAAAAATCACACCTCCTATGGACTGCACTATTTATTGACAGCTGATTGACAGCTTGTTGTACTTGACTCATTCTCGGCCTGATATCTATTATGCCATGAATTCTATATCAAGATACATGAAAAAACCCCATGATATTCATTTGAAGGAAGCCAAGAGGATCCTTCAGTACATTCAGGAAAGTCGGACCTACGACATTCACTATGCTGCATACTCCGAGCTAGAGCTGGTTGGATACACAGATTTCGATTGGGCGGGTGATTCTATTGATTGGAAGTCTACTTCTAGATATGTATTCATGTTTGGTGGTGGCCCCATTTTTTGGTCTAGCAAAAAGTAGGCCACCATAGCATTATCTTTAGTAGAGGTTGAGTATCGAGCAGCGATGAATGCTTGCATCCAAGCTGCTTGGTTGCAAGGAATTCTTTCAGAGTTTGATCTTGGTAGTACTTTGTCCACTATCCTCTTTTGTGACAATCAAATTGTTATTAATATATCCATAGATCCAGTTACTAGGAAGAGGACTAAGCATGTAGAGATACACATGCACTATATCAGGGAGCTAGTGCATGACAGGACCATCATTCTGCAATACTGCCCGACTGATGAGCAGATTGCAGACATCTTCACCAAGATATTTTTAGAAAAGAATTTCACTTACCTCCATTCACTGTTGGGGGTGAGTTCATCAGGGTGATCCAACTACTTTTAGTGTTCAGCTTTGAGGGGGGGTTTCCCATTGGGTTTTCCCTCTTTTCCTCACTTAGTTTGTTTTGAGCATTGTTTGAGTTTTAGTATTGTACAGGGTGACCTATGGCCTTTTTTGGTGGGGTCCTAGCATTCTTATGCACTTTATGTTTTCTACTCCTCCTGAGTGTAGCTTAAATAGGGGTGTTGGAGACATTTACCACCATACATACTCATTTTGGTCAATTTGTCCTAGTTAAAACACTATCCTAAGTTTTATTGACTTAATTAACATTAGAGGAGAACTGTATGACATCAGCATGAGCACATCCATGCCTAACTTCAGTCTAGGAGGTTAACTTAGCCTTCTCCTACATTCAGGGAGGCTAACTGGAGCACTCCGGGGGTGATTTGAGTGTCATAAATACACTTTATTGCTAACTGATGGTTACAATTAGTTAAATAGGGCAGTGAAGGAACTTTCCTTCATTAAATTGATTATTTAATGAATTGGAGTCAACAGGGGCACCTCCAACCACTTCTGATGGTCAGTTACACTTTAGTTAACCTCATCGGGGTTCATTGGAGTCATTGACGCGCTACCACTTATTGATTCAATTGCAGTGACACGTGTCTGAGCTATTTTCAGTTAGACTCAGTCATTTATTGCACTTCGACTTCAGTTAGGGCTCAGTTGAGTCAATTAGGGTTTTGATCAGTGGTTAACTTGAGTGTTTACTGTGGCTTACATTCAATTAAGCTAGACTCACTCATTCAATTCGAATGACCTCCTTGGGAATTCAAATTGTCTTGGCATTCATGCATCTGGCATGATTATTGTATTGTATCATCATTCTTTCATTTGATTATACAGAGCTGCTACTTCCATTGCAGCACCATTTTGCTAATTTTATGCATATTTGTCTGAATTCTTTGTGAGATTGTGTTTTCAGTTCCTAGACCACTGCGAGAAATTAATAACGTTTCCTAACTGGTGTATCAGATCTGGATCAGTTCTTATTTTCCTTCTAGGAAATGTTTCTTCAATAATTTACTTCAGAGAAAACAGACAGAAAATGACTCCTCTAATGATATATCAGAACTCCAAGCCTTTCCTTGGCTTGAGTCTTTATAGACAGATTTTTGAGTCAATGAGACAGTTAAATCAAGAAACCTTGGTTTCTTGATTTAACCCTTTTCAATTACTTTGGGTTAATCATTAATAATTTAACTTAGGAACTTTCTACTAGTTCCTAGTTGGACTTTTATAGACATTATACTATTTATTAATCTTTCATAATAAATAATAATGGATAGATCTCTTCTTCTTTCTTTCATTTATTTATATTATTAATGTTTTTAATTCTTTAAAAATAACATGTATAAAGTAGATAATAATATAACACTTTCTTAACATTTGTCTTTGGGCATGATATACCATGATCCCTAGACTTAATGACACTTCTTCATTAAGGTCAACTAGGTAGATGGTTTAGGTCTACTAGGCTAGGAAACTCTAAACATCCTTGCATGTTGAATTTCCCTCATATAACGTGATAGCTCTTCATTAGTTTGATGAGAATACAAAAATTCAAATTTTCATTTAATCACTTATAAATAAGTATGATGAGATCAATATTTTTCTCGAGTTGTTTTCACTCAGAGGTTATTAAATTATTTTTTGTAACCCCTAGCGCTTACTAGAGCCCATACTCAATGCTTTAGCAAGGAGTTACAATTCAATGCAATTCGTATCTCCTCGCTCAAAACTAGTGCTAGGATGTACTTGTACAATAAACTCAGGGATACAATGGCCAAGGACCCGATGCTCCAAAGCTTATTCTCATCATCAACATTGAAGGCTCCAAGGCTTATTCCCAACACATCCAATTATATTTTCATGTGTTCTAGAGCTTTTATATAAACAAAAAGGTAAGTACTCATGTGTTCCAGAGCTTCTTGCTCAACACAAATCATCAATCACTCAAGTGCTCCAGAGCTCCTCGCTCAACATAAAACATCTCATCAATCATGTGCTTCAGGGTCCATGCCCAACACAACAAGCATATACATATATTATCAATAATTGGCTTAACCCCAATATATAAGACAAATAATCATGTTCATATGCAGTGGGGTCTTCGACCCAATATTAAAATAAAACATCAAGATAATCATCATAATCAATAGGCACATGCCTATAAGTGTTAGGTCCAAAATTCAGGATATTACATTCAGTTAGATCAAGAATTCATTACTTTCTTGAAGATAATCTTTAATTGAATTATCTAGATTTAATAGTTATTTTGTTTAGCTTAGGAGCATTTTACTAGTTCCTAATTGAACTTTAGAATATAATATTTATTTAATCATTTTAGTTAATAATAGATACATAGACTCGTTATTTATTATTTTAGTTATCTTTATTTTCTTATACATATAATTATTCTTTTATTCATAATATATATAAACTTTACATATTATTCTTAATATTTGTTCATGCATCATATAGCATAGTCTTATTTATTTGATGCTTCCCTTATCTTACACTATTTATTTTATCAAGGCCTCATGTAAGGTTGGACAATTACGTTAGGCATCTCTAGATCCTCCTTGCATGTTGGATTACCTCGTGTATCATGGTAGTTCTTCCAGTCCCTGATGAGAAGTAGATTCAAAATTTCATTTAATCAACTCAAAATAAGTATGATAAGGGTTGGTGCTATTCCGAGTCATTCTCACTCAACACACTTAATTTTAGTAACTCCTAGTGCTATTCAGAGCCCAAGCTCAACACTAATAATTGGGGGTTACACTTAGTGCGTTTCCATAGCCTCTTGCTCAACACTAATACTAGTATGTACTTGTATAATACATCTAGGGATACAATGGCTAAGGATTCGATGCTCCAGAGATTATGCTCAACATCAATTTGGAATGTTCCAGGGATTATTCCCAACACTTTCAATATTATAACTCATGTTCTCCAGAGCTTATGCTGAACAAAAAATCTTATAACTCATGTGCTCCAGATCTTCCACTCAACACAAGATTTCATAACTCATGTGTTCTAAAGCTTACGCTCAACACAAAATCTCATCACTCATGTGCTTCAGGGTTTATGCCCAACAAATTATAAAACTCAATCATGCATTCAGTCTTCTACATAATCACAATAATCATCTCGGTATATCTATTAGGGTAAATCACAAATAACACATACAGTACATCGTACCATGACAATAATCCTTGTCCATAAGGGTCCATGCCAACATATACAATCATTTATAAGATAAAAAACATATGTATTGGCTTATGCGTAATATATCTAATTAATCAACATAACTCATGTGCAGTGGAGAATTACACCCAATATACAAACATTAACATCAAAGTAACTCATATGCAATGGGACTCATGCCCATTTATAGTTAATGGTCAAAGTTTAGGATATTAAATCCCTCCTTGCTTAGAACAACACTGTCGCAGTGTTTGAGGGTCTAGAAATGAAGTCATGAAATAAGGCAGGGTAAGCCTCTCTCATGGTGGCTTCATTCTCCCAAGTGGCCTCATCAGCTCCAAAGTGCTTCCATTGCAGTTTTAGCTGAACTATGGTTCACTTCCTGAGATTTACTTCTCTTTTGTCTAGAATATGAAGGGGTTCAGGTACAAACTCTCCTTCAGGTTCCACCTGTAACAAGGACCAATCAATAACATGTTTAGTATCATATATATATTTCTTCAATAAGGATTCCTGAAAAACATTATGAACCTTTATATGAGAAGGTAAAGCTAATTTACATGCCACTAGCCCTCTCTTGGCCAGCATCTCAAAGGTTCCATGAAAATATTGGTGCCAACTTTCCACATCTTCCCAAGCTCAAGGAGCTTCTCTTCACTTTTACTTTTAAGTAAACATGTTCACTGATCTGGTAATATTTATCTTTTCTTTTCTTGTCTGCATAATGTTTCTTGCGGTCTTGCACTTCCTTGAGGTTCTGTTGTACTTTGGTGACTACCTATTCTAGGTCCTTTACTAAGTCTTTCCCTAACATGAGCCAGTCCACCGGGCTATCCCAAGTAACTGGTGTTCTACACTTCCGAACATAGAGTACCTCAAAGGGAATCATCTTGGTGGAGGTCTGGTATCTGTTATTATATGAAAACTATGTGAGGTGTAGATAATCCTCTCATTTTGTGGGATTGTACATAATGTACATTCTAAGCATATATTCCAAAATTTGGTTTACCAATTCTGTCTTCATGTCTTTTTGCACTTGGCGGGTGTGCCATCCTTAGCCTGCAAACCTGATTTTCCGATTGTGCCTTCTTTTTCTTCTTCTTCCAACATCCTTGACATGTTTCCAACTCTAGATTCTAATGATGATAGTGAGGATGAAAATCCACCTCCACCTGCTCATTATCCTCCAATTGCACTAGCACCAATGCTTCCTCGATGGGTTTGTTCAACATGTGAAGCAATTGGTGATATTGCCGGTGATCCTAGAGATCAACGTCAAACACATTCTTAGTTTCAGTGAGCCTCTTATCTTTTAGCAAAGGTTTCCAAGAATCATGATCCATAAACTTTAGCAAAAGCTTCAGGAAATCTAGATTGGGATGCAACTATGGATGAAGAATATTGTTCCTCAATGGCGAATGATACTTGGAATCTTGTTCCTCTTCCAAAAGGAACAAAACTTGTCGGATGTAAATGGGTCTACAGAACTAAGTATGCATCAGATGGTAGTGTTGAAAGACTTAAGGCAAGGTTAGTTGCCAAAGGTTTTTCCCAATTCGAAGGGATTGACTACAATGAAACCTTTGCTCCTGTCGCAAAAATGAATTCCATCCGCCTTGTTCTTTCCCTTGCAGCCTTACATAACTGTGAAGTCCATCAAATGGATGTCAAGTATGCATTTTTACATGATGATTTACAAGAGGAAATTTACATGGAACAACCTCCTGGATATGTTTAGGATAACTCTATCCTTGTCTGTCTCCTTAAGAAATCCTTATATGGCCTTAAGCAAGCTCCTAGAGCTTGGTATGCCAAACTGGATAGATTTATCCTTGACAATGGTTTTTCTAGATGCCATATGACCCCAATGTCTATACCAAGAAAGTAGGTAAACATCTCATCATACTTGTTCTTTATGTTAATGATCTTATCCTTACTGGTAGTGATCCTAAACTTATAACCCATGTGAAATCCAGTCTTAAGCAAAATTTTGAAATGTCAGACTTAGGAAATTTGTATTATTTTCTTGCTCTCCAAGTCTTTCAAACCAAAGAAGGAATCTTTCTTTCCTAGTCTAAGTATGCTTGTGACCTTCTTCGTCGCTTCCCAATGGAAGATTGTAAACCAGCCCCTTTCTCCCTTCTAGTCTAGAGTCAAACTTTCTACCACTTGTACTTCCCCTGAAGTAGATGCTGCCTTGTATCGTCATTTTGTTGGTAGTGTTTTATACTTGACTCATTCCCTTCCTGAACTTTCCTTTGCTATTGGTCATGTTTCCCATTATATGCAAACTCCTCATGAAAGTCACTAGAAAGTAGCAAAAATAATACTTCGATATATTCCAGGTACAACTTAGTTTGGGATTCATTACAGTACATGGGGGAACCTTTGTTGTTTGGTTTTAGTGATTCATATTGGGCCAACGATCTTGATGATCGAAAGTCTATTGTAGCTTATGTTTTCAGTTTGGGATCAAGATCCGTCACTTGGGCTTGTAAGAAACAACAAGCTCTTGCTCTTTCTTCAACAGAAGAAGAATATTAAGCCACAGTTAATGCTAGTTAAGAAGCTTTATGGCTTTGACAGATCCTTTCAAAATTTGGATTCGAACAGTAGCAACCTACTCCACTTTGGGGCGACAATCAAAGTACCATCAATCTTGCCAAAATATCTAGTTCTACATCAGCGCAGCAAACACATTGAGATACACATGCACTTCATCATAAATCTTGTTCATGATCATGTTATTGAAGTGCTCTATTGCCCTACAGATGATCAAGTTGCAAACATATTCACCAAGTCTCTTACAGAAGCAAAGTTTTCTAAACTTCGATCTATGTTAGGAGTTTAGGAATGTGTCCTTAAGGGGGGATAGGCTCTAATGTCTCCTTCCTTCTCCTAATAGTGCCACTTTTGTAAATCCTTCAATCCTATCCCAAGTTGTTCTTAAGGGGGGATGTTAGGATATTTAGACACTTAGGAGTTAGTTAAGATCAACTTATGTAATATATCCGTTAGGTAAAAGTGTGTTTCTTTAGTATGCATTAGTATGCATTTGTAAATATTCTAATCCGACGGTGATGATATGTTCTAGACATAGAGTGATCCGACGGTTCAACTTCTCTTAGATCATACCTACCATTGATCTATGGATTAACACCCGATTGGTCCATGATCTCTATTTAAAGAGCATGGAGGGTCTTTGGCTAGTTGATCGATTATGAGAAGCTCATGTAACTTTCTTTATTTTGCATAATAAATTGCTCCAAGTAGCTATTTGGCTGGGGCCATGGATTGTTTCCCTCTCGAGGGTTTTAACCACGTGACAAAGATTGATGTGTTGATCTGTGATCTATTTGTGTGAAGCGGTTTCTCAAGGTGTTCGGTCTTTTGGGTGTACCCTATGTACCCGAACAGTTTTTTGTCTTCATAAGAAACTTCTTCCCCACATTAGGGGAATTTTGAAGTAAAAAATGGGGCCTCAAAACAAAAAAATGTACTATCAAAATCCATTTTGAAAGAACCAATCACATTCTAGTGGATGACATCATCTATAATAGTTGAGGTGGCATTTGTTGAGTTAATGATGCTTATTTGTCAAATTGTAAATGGTGAGTGAAAACCCATAGTTAACTATATCAATGTTGTAAGTAAAGTACTTATTATGAAAATAATACTCATAGATTATTTGTGAATATAATATAAATGTACTAAAGTAAAGTACTCTTCAAGTACTTAGAAAGAAAAATACTCTTTATATTTCAATATAAAATAAATTACAAATACCAAAAAGTAAATTGTCTATTCAAAACTAAAATTATGTAATTGTTTTTTCAATATTTAAAATATATATGTCAAATCTTTATTTAAAAACAAAACCACTTAACATCTTATAATAAATATAATTTGATCTTATAATAAAAACAATTTGATGATTAATAGTTTTTGTTTTTTAAATACTTACTATATATAAAAATAAAATATTATATTGTAAGGTTGAATTTTAATATTAATACTATTTTTTTTAAAAATTTAGGTATATTCAAGGTTCATATTTTACTATCAACTTTTAACCTTTGAAACATGTGCATCTATATCAACATAAATTAGACACTTACATTCAAGTTACAAAACCAATTACATACATAAAATCTTAATCTAACAATTTGAATGAACTATTTTATCATAATAGGATATTATGTTATTAAAATTTTTATTACATATAATAATAATGTTTATTACATATAATCTCATTTGCTTAATATTAACAAAACTTTTAGGTGGTAAAAATTTATGTACTATTCCTTCATCCCAATATTAATACTTTTTATTTATTTATTTAATGATGTTATTAATTATTACATAAAAACGACATGTGATATACATAATATATATCATAAGAAACTATTAAAAATGAGTTTACATGTGTTTTTGAAAGTATATTAAAAAGATGAAAAATAAATTTAAAAAATGTTTTTTTTTAAGTTATAGTTTTATATTTATATTTTAAAATTAATGTTTGTTTCTATAATATATATATATAAGAAATGACAATTTATTCATTTAAATTTAACTTATGTTTCAAATTTCAAAATTAATATATTATATTTTATTTGTATATTACTTTATAAGTAGATTCATCATATTTATTCAAAAGTAATTTATGTACTTAAAAGTACTTTACTTTTAGTCATATCAAAGACGATTTTTTTATTGGTTTTATTTTAGACATCTTTTCAAATTAACATAACCATAGTTGAATTGGTTATAGTGTAAGAGATGAGTTGTAAATATACCTTCCCCACAAAATGCCTCACTCATAGTATTTTATTATATCCCTTATGAGGCCCATTTTAGACCTCAAAATTTCCCTAATGTGAGGTAATGCCTCCATATCTTCAAGGCGTGGATAATGGCTGCTAGCTCAATATAATGGGTGGGATAATTTTATTCGTGTTTCTTTAATTTATGTGACTCGTAACAGATCACATAATCATTCTGCATGAGGGCTCCTCCAATTCCTTCCTTTCTCGCATATGTGTAAACAATGAAATCTCCATCGGGATCTGCAATTCGTAGTATCGGTGCAGTAGTCAAAAGTTTCTTAAGCTTGTGAAAACTTTCCTCGCACTTGGTTTTCCACAAAAAATTGTTTGCCTTCTTTTGTAAGTTGGTCATGGGACAGGAAATCCTCAAAACGTTCTCAATGAAATTTCGATAGTAACTTGGTAATCCCAAAAATGACCTAATGTTTATGACACAAGTAGGGGTAGGCCAATATTCTATGGCTTTAATCTTTTTTGGGTTTATGTCTATCCCCATCTTGTAAATGATGTGACCTAGGTACTATATGTGGTTTGTAAAAGTCACATTTTCTAAGCTCAATGTAAAGATGGTGCTCCCTAGACACTTGTAGTACTATGCAGAGATGCTCCTCATGTTCTTCTTTACTCTTTGAGTAAACTAGTATGTCGTATATAAATACTAATACAAACTTATCTAGGTATTTACTGAAAATATTGCTCATCATGCACATAAAATTTGTCGGTGCATTGGTTGTCCCAAAAGGAATTACTACAAACCAGTAATGGTTGTATCAAGTTAAAAAGTCCGTTTTATGTATATCTTCATCGTGGGTTTGTACCTGATGATATTCAGACCGTCACGATCAATCTTTAAAAAGAAATTTTCTCCTTCAACTTGATCAAATAATTCATTGATCCTAGGGAGTGGGTAATAGTTCTTGATGTTCATCTTATTAAGTTGGCGGTAAATGATGCACATTCCCATATTACCATCCTTCTTCTTTATAAAAATTATAGGTTCTTCCCAAGGGGACACACTAGGTCGTATATAACATTCTCAATAAACTCCTGTAGCTGTAACTTGAGCTCCACCAATTCAGGTGCGCTCATATGGTATGGGGATTTTAAATTCGGTACTGATCCTGGTGTCAGTTCTATAGAAAAGTCTATGTCCCATTTTGGTGGTAATCACGGTATTTCCTTGGGAAATACATCCTTAAAGTCCAAGAGAAATGGAAAGTCCTTGATTTGGTGTTTTCTCTCATCTTCTACATCGTGGATGTTCACTACAAAAAGTTTGCAACCCTTCCTTATACACTTTGTCGCTTGTAAGGAGGATATCTGTCTAACAAAAACCTTCTTGGGTATGTCTTGAATATTTATCTGATTCTCTTGGCTATCAATGCACAAGATTGAATTGTCTAAACAATCAAGCAAGACACAGTGTTGTTCTAATCAGTCCATGATGATTAGTACATCGTACGATCCTAAGGGTAAGATATTTAAATCTTTATTTGCTGAAAACCTGTTCAAGTTTACCTCATAGTGTCTCACTAGTTCTTAAAACTTTATTTTTGTTCCAGTAGCTAATTGTACCAACCAAGGTTTCTCATGTTTTACTTTGTTTAGTTTACATGTTTCAACAATCTTGGGTGATACATAGCTTCGGTAAGCACCAGGATCAATCAAAATAGAAATAGACGTGTTTGAAACCTTACCTTCTATTTTGACCATAGTGGCTTGATGGTCTGATTGTCAGCTATCAAGTGTTGCATAGAGCCTTGGGGTGCTATCCATGTCCTCTATCGTTGGGTCTTCCTGTAGATTTTGTAGGACTCCATTACTCTTGTTTGGACAATATCTGGCATAAAGGGGTCCTTGGAATTTCCAACAGTTAACTTGCAATGGGGCAGCCTTGGCTCCTCTATTTGCTACTGGTCTATTGGTATTTGGTGCAAACACATTTGGCATTGCAACTGTCTTGTTGAAGTTTCTGTTAGTTGGAAAACTGTTGTTCTGTTTTATGTAGGGAGGTGGTTTAAAACTAGGTTTTTGGGTGTCCGAGAAGGTCCTAAACCTGTCTTGACTTCTTTTTATGTTTTCCTACCTTAGTTTTCCATGCTCATAGCAAATCCTATATTTGTGTAAGGTAGTGTCTCAAGTTTTGGGCATGTCAAGCTCAATTCTCTCTCGAAAATTGGGAGGAAGACACCCCAAAAACTGTTGTATTTTCTCTTTTTCTTACTTTATGTAAGGCATGTAATGTGACAAATCCAAGAATCTATTCATAAAGTCCTCCATGGTCATGGAGCCCATCCTTAACTGATGAAATTATTTCACCTTCCTTTCGAAAAATCTCTCAAACAAGCATTTCTCCTAAAATATTCTATGAAAATTACTCCATCTGATTTCTTTTACTTCATCCCTTTTGGTATGATTTAGGTCTCTCCACCATTTAGCTACTTTTCCATTTAAATTATAAATGGCCAGCTGAGATTTCATATCACTATAGTGGTTGTGTACTTGAAAGTATTTTCTCATACCTAAGAGCCATTCTTCACCCTTTTCCTCGGTATTTATCTCTCCTTCATAGGTTGGGGGTTTTATCTTTCGAAATTCTCCTTGGAGGTTGACATTATTTTTCTGCCTCTTCTTGTAAGGAGAAACTGAATTATCACTAGAAAGACTATGATAATCTCTTTCTCAAAGCTTAGGTGTGTGCTCTTGTCTTCCCTCTTCGTTCGGATTTCTGGTCCTTTTTCGATGATAACCTTCCTTATATTTATTGGTTGAATGGGTAGGATGTCCATGAGGGTTTACTCCCGTCATGTTCCAAAGTAAAGCTTCATTGATTTATTTCTTCTCTTTTCTCTCATTCATGTTATCATCTTTCAATATTTGTAGGTATTCTTGCAGAATCTGTATGGTTATCATTAGATCGAAATTTATTTCCACCACCAGTTCTTCTTCCTGTGTTGGGGAATTCAGATTTCCTTTCTAGTTGTTGTCCTTTTCTGTATTCATGATCTGGACTACTCCTTAATCCTACAATTAAAATATTTAGTAACAAATAATTTTTTGTTACTTCACAAAATTACAAATATAGTTTTGAAATGTTTATTTCGGTAACGGATGTTCAATAACGCCGATTAGGTCTCTTAGTGTTTGAATATGGGCTCTGATAATACATGTAATGTCCCTAAACTCCATAAAAAAAATTTAGGCTAATAAAACTGCTAAGATCTTAAGGACATCTTCTTTTTACTACGGAATAAAAAATTGGATAAATAACTAAGCCTAATTTTTGTTGATGTTTTCCTTTTTGTGTGTTTCATGTATGATGATGATGTTTACATGTCACTATTCTCTATTCCAATGCACCGGTAGTTTATGTACATGTTTATCTATCTTACTATTGCTAATGAAGTTATTATGTTCATGTTTTTTTTTTAATCTTACGTTATCTAGTTATTATTTGTTTACAAAAAAGAGGCCGACTTACTTGGAAAGGTAAGGGATCCTATGATATTGGGCTTACTTAGTTCATTGTGAACTAATGCATGATGTACCTATATTACTGGAGGTGACTTCACCTATAAACCTAGGCTCATGAATGTGACGAAAAATAATCCTAGCATCTACAACTAGCTATTCCTAAGTGCTAAAGGTTTTGTCAAATAAATACTAAACCCTACGCTCACAACCTTGAGCTCACTACTATAGGAAGAAAGGGGTTTAATCCTAAATGTAAGAATACATGTTTTTAAACTGTGGTATATCCTTTTAAACTATGGTATTGAGGGTTTATTCTTTGAATGGAAAGAGGGTTTAAAACTATGTGCATTTCGAATACTATAGAGAGTGGGTTTAAATATTTGAATGGAGAATTGTATGGAGCCAAACTATAGGAAAGGGGGTTTCAATCTGAGAAATAGTGGAGTCCAATTTGGTGACTTTAATGAGCCACGTGACAGGAAGGCTCAATCCTTAAGCCTTACGCTAGGGTTTTTCACGTGTCATTTGTTTGGTCTTTTGTTTGGTACTGAGGGAGGTTTCCACTCCAGTGTTGGAGCTGCACAGGCTCTTAACATGTATGCCATCATTCTCGTATGGTTCAACTCTTAAAATGTATTCCATGGTTCAAATATTAACATGTATGCCATGGTTCAACTCTTAACATGTAGCCATCGTTCAACTCTTAACATGTATGCCATGGTTCAACTCTTAACATGTATTCCATTGTTCATGTATGGTTTCTCACCTGTCTTTCGTTTAGTGCTGAGGGAGGTTTACACTCCAGTGTTGGAGCTGCACAGACTCTTAACATGTATGCCATACTTCTCATGTTTGTTTGGTATTTTTTTGCAGGTTTTGGGGCAGCTTGAGTGCTCTGCTTGATGGACAGAGACTTGGTTGATTGCGCAATAATTCAGGTAAGCCCACATAGAAAAAAGGGCCTTTACCAAATGTTTAATCATTTTTAGTGTTGCATGGTTTCTATGTTGCAAATCTATAACTGGTCACCCTGTTGGGTTTTGGCCTAGGTTTTTGAGGAGAAATGATGATAGTAATGTTTTAGCTTTTAATAGCCTATAGGTTTGGGTTTGCTGATTCTCATCCTGTTCAGGCATTTGGTTCTGAGATGTGACTGTGTAAGAACTTGTATGCCTCTGTAATGGATAATTGTGATGGTATTTGATTAAAATGATTTGTCTCTGTGTTTTCTTTCATTTTCTATGAGCTCTATTATTTTAATGGATAAATTTATAAGTTATTAGTTCCATTTCTTTGCAATGGCACTACAATACCATTACTTTCATATTGTTGTTTGACTGTGGAATTATCGTGGGTGTTTAACCCTTGCTCCGATTTATTTAATTGATTCGTCATTTATATGGGTTAATCTCTGTCAATGGATTTATTTGGTTTTAGTGTAGATAAATTACCTATTTTTATTGGATGACAAGGAACAGACCTTGATTCGTATGGGATTTGGGTTTTCATGGTAGAACTATCATTCCTTGTTTTTAGCAACTGAGTTATGTAGGTTTCCGAGGGAAATCCTATCTCTATATGTAAGTTGGTTAGGATGATTTGGTTGTTTCACACAAGGTTGTAATGGCTTGGCCCAAGCTGTGCGTAAATAGTGCATCCTGTGTGTTGGGTTTATATTTTAGTTCTTATGCATACTGTTATCACTCTAGGAAACTCCTCTAGGTTGTAGCTCGAGAATGCCTGGTAACTTACAATGTTTTTGGGGTTTTTTGATACGGATCAAGTTAGTTGACCCATATAACCTTTCCACTCTCAAGGAAAGCATAAAACTCACTCACTTACAAGGATTTTAGTTACAATTGCTTAGAAGTTCGACAATAAGGTGCAGGGATGGAGAACTCACTAGGATGGTAGACTTACATACAAAACACATGCATATAAATGGCTAAATCCTGATGAGGATGGTATTTATAAATCAAATCGCACTAACAAACCAATAGGATAACAGCTATTAGCTTTTTAAACAATCTAAAAATGACCTAAATACACATTTAGGCATAAATACAGTAAAGAAAGAGATGATGGATGAACAGATCACAACAAAAGAGATTATATAATGAATAAGTAAAATGAGAAGCGTGAAAGCATTATAGGATTATAAATCCCTGAAGTTGAACCTTTATTATAAAATTGATCTTAGGCTTTATAGCCTTCTACAAAAAGTACAGATCCCAAAACTTCGATCTGTTTTCACAAAAATACTCAAAAGTGGTAGTTTTTTCAAATTAGGGTTTTAAACCCTACCTAACTATTTGTCTAACTATGACAAATATCTGGTTCACTGAGTGAACATTAAATAACTGAATTAGTTGCTAGTGATCACTGTTGTTGGTTCACTGTAAATTTTTCGCCAAAATCCAGCGTTTCGGCGGTTAACTGACATGATCTTTCTTTCTTAATCCGCCAAAATTTTCTATCCTATCCCCACGGTCGGCAATTGGAAGCTCTACCCTGAATGATTAGAACCTCAAACTTGAATGTGACCATAGTTTCGTAAATTTAAACCACTACTGGCACGACAGTTAAGCATCGACGATTGTAAACTATAACCACTAACTCATCAGCAATCAGAACTCCAAACCACTAAAACATCAGAACCTCAAGACTGAATGCTGTCGCAATGTCGGTGTTTCAAACCACTAACGTCCTGATTAGAGATCGAAAGATCTAGCCACTAAGGATTGGATATTTGCACTTGAACGTTGCCGTAGTGTCGCCGTCTCAAACTACTAATGTCGTGATCGGTGATCGGAGGCTCTAGCCACTAACCCATCGGAGCTTTAAACTTGAATGTTGTCACAATGTTGACCTTCCAAACCACTAACATCATGATCGATGATCATAGGTTCTAGCCACTAACCCATCGGAGCTTTAAACCTGAATTCTACCGCAGTGTCAGCATTTCAAACCACTAACGTCATGATCGATGATCGGAGGCTTTAGACACTAACCCATCGGAGATTTAATCCTGAATGTTGCCATAGTGTCGGCCTTTCAAACCACTAACGTTGTTATTGGTGATTGGAACCTCTAGCCACTAAGGATCAGAGCTTTACACTTGAACAGTACCACAGTGTCGGCATCTCAAACTACTAACATCGTGATGGATTATTGGAATCTCTAGCCACTAACTCATCGGAGATTTAAACCCGAGCACTGTCATAGTGTCAGCAATTCAGACCACTAACTTCTAAGCATCGATGATTGGAAAGACTAACATTAATCTGTCTGTGATTCGAATATCTAGCCACTAATCCATCATATCTTTAAACCACTAATTGTCAACGATCAAAACCCCAATATTGAACGTGTCGACACTTTAAACCACAATTATTTCATAGTGTTGATGGTATAAAGGACTAAACCTCTGAAACACCGATGTTGTAGAGCATTAAACCTCCGACCTGCTGTCAAAAATGTTCTTTTGGTGGTTAGTGTATATGTTGCACTCCTTCTTAATCTATCGAAGATGACCCTTTTCAGTGGCTAATGAGATGTTCTGAGCCTTGCTTAAGCCACCAAAAGATACAACTTGTGAAATTTTTACCCAAATAAAAAACAAAGGCTTTCAAACTTGTCAGTGATATTCATATCCTTCATTGCATGAGTTAAATTATTCATACTATCAAAATAAATTATTTTGGGAGATAACATCTGGCTCATACTTGGGGATGGGAACCTCCCAGTGAGGTCCCAAGAACCCTAGACGAAAATGCCTTTCCTCAAAAAGAATAATTGAAGCTATCTTCTAGTGTTCCATTGGGCATAGAGTTTATTTTAAAAGAAAAACAACCTACTATCTACTAATTTACAATAATAAGGCCTCAGAGCCTCAAATAAAATAGAGTTTCAAGAACCGCCCATTCACTGGGCCATCAAATACCCCTTCACCTTCCATATTTTGCAATTTGAAGGTGTTATTCTCATATACCTGGTCTATAACAAAAGGGCCAATCCATAAAGAGTCAAATTTTCTGTGTTTTCCCTTGTCCTGTTTGACAACATCCCACTTGAGGACCCAATCTCCGACTTGAAATTTGTCTGCTTTTGCTCTTTTGTCAAAAATTCCCTTTATCCTCTGTTGATGAGCTTCTAATTTTCCTACAACTTGCTCCTTTATTTGCTATAACTCTACCAAATCCATCATCCTTCTCACCATATCATTTGGTTCATCCTCCTCTTCCTGAAAGAACTTTTACGCTGAAAGGATGAGCTGGATAGGAACGATGGCCTTAGTGCCATAAACTAGCTTGAATGGAGAAGTCTAGATGGATGTTTTTCCTATTACCCTATCAGCCCATAAGGAAAACTTAAGCTTTAAATCCTAGCTTTTTTTATTTGTCTCCAACAGTTTCCTAATGATTTTGACTAAGATTTTGTTGGATGACTCAGCCAGGCCATTTGTTACGGACATAAATTCCTATGGCTTGGGGTACCACAATAGACAGCTTTGACTCTAGAAATCAATCTTTCCCAATATGCAATAGAAATAAAATTTCTAACACTAAAGGATCAGACCTCGTACCTTATTCCAGACGGTTGAAGTAGATCCCTGTTGAGCTTTCCAATCTTCAGCTTGAATTGATATAATACTTCCTCAACAAGAAGTAAACAATACAAGCATACTATACATCATGCTGTTATATCTATTCTAGCATATATAATCAATAATGTAAAAGCATTTGACATATTCCAATGGATACAATATTCAATCAAATACACATCATTGGACAGGAAAATATAGTTCTTATTAATATAAATCAGAGATTACAAGATAGATACAACCTCTGACGGCATGTATGCGAACCGGAGAAACTGAATCCCCCACTTGGGCCTCCACCACCTCAATCCTCCATCTCACGATAGCAAGCTCACTAGCAAAAGGAAAGCTTGGGAAGAACACAACAGTGCTCCAAAGGGACAAAGGGATGTAGACTCAAGCATAAATTCTGGCAACAATGGACTATAGTTTCGTTGCTTTCAATCTCTCTATATGCCTTTAATGTACCAAGGGGTTTCTTATATAGCTTCACAAGGGATAATGAAGGGTCGAATCCGAGCGATATCAAGGCATATGGAAGGCCAGGAGTCGAATGAGTCGGATCCATGTCAAGGAAAACTCCAAAAGGATTTGGACTATGCACACATCCTGATGTACGCGGTTATAGGAGTCAAACCCGCGTATGTACGCGGTTATCAGGTAAAAAGCCGCGTATATAATTTTTTATATAGTTTTAGGGATGATCAAGGAAACATCAAAGGATAAAATATGGTCCATGGGGTATAAAGAGTCTGTGGCGGGATAGGGGAAGGCCATACAAAGTGTGATTGACCTAGAGTGGTGAAATCCTCTATAACAAATGCCCCCTAATGTGTGAGGTCAGAGGGGTCATACGATGGCCGAAATACATTATAAGTCCATCCCAGAAGTGGAGTGATGAAGGATCCCAAATGGAAGACCAACCACCCAATCAGCATAGTACAATGATACAACTCTGCATATAACTGCAAGTACATATTGCAGTCCTGGATACATAAGAGTACAATGGCCATGAATAGGCATAATACATGATATCACATATGTGGTCATCGCCACGTACAATATACATAGATCAGAATCTCCATGATGAATATGTACAAAGGACCATGATCTCCAAGATGGCTGAAGATATACAATAGATCAAGATCTCCATAGTGGCTGGAAATGTCTGACATACATTGGAATCAAGTCACGAGAGCTGAAATCTCATGCACACTGGCACGATCAAGGAGGTAGCATATAAGAGATGCCACCAGTCTGGAAGGTCTTCTACACAAACCGCTACGAGTACATGTCCTACTATGCGAATAGAGGTGTCGAGGTCGAACATAGGAGTCCATCGTCTGATTACCGGTCATTGATGTATACTGTTAACAGACACGAGATTACCCATCGATAATGATAATGGGAATCAAGGTACTATAATGCAAACTAACAAGTGCGAATAGATGTGTTGAGGTTGAACACTTGAGAGAATCCATAGATCAGGGGACATTGATGTATTCCCAAGAAACTTTCGATGGCAAGAGAACCTGCCACTGATGACTGCAAGTCTCAAGGCACTCAAAGGGACTCTAGATTCCAATCCTAGAATAAATGATCTGAATTCGATGGGAGGAAATCCATTGGAAGGAGGGCATTAAGGCATCCCCCATCATCCAACACGAGGTACTCAGCAAAGCTGTCTAATGTGGAAGGACTCGATCATAAAGTGCACGAACCAGTAACTGTACCGGGAATGGCCGACATGCAAAGTCAAGATAAATGAGGAATGGCCGACACAGGTTTCAACTTCCTTCGAACAAGAGCATAACGGTGTATGGTAACTGAATGAAGGTAGTGTAGACTCGATATACAAACTTGGACATATCTGTGACACAGGAGGCATCAACAGAGGCTCCATAGGGACTGGAAACTTAACCAGTCAATGGAGATAAACTCAGATAAACGAGTACAACTCCTAATTCAAACTATAACCCAACTAATGGATGTGATATACAGTGCTCTGTTCGAAGGCGACACGACTCGATAGCTGCCAAAGATAACATCTTTCCTTGTCTGGATTTTTGGTTTTTTTATTTTTTTGGACTTTTTCATTTATTTGAAAAGCTTGAAAAAAGAATAAACTAGCTTTATAGTTACAAACTAGGAGGAGACGAGTGTCATCAGGGCAAACAACTAGTTCCAAGTAGTGGAACATACCTATGCTCAATGCAAGGATACATGTGTAGGATATTGACACTCGGGGGAAAATCCCCTCCCGACACAAAGGGAAATCAAGCTGCGAAGGATATATAAAATGGCTCTGCATGGCTAGACATGAGACAAGCTCGGGCTATATGGATGAAACGCAATGTCAGGGGAGCCGGCATAAAGCTCAATAAGGCAGGAAAAGCTCATGATAATGCATTCATAACTTGACATAAGGGGATTCCGGAGGGAAACAGGCTAGGATAAGATCAAGAGGAGTATGAGGCTCTTGCGAAATGTCATGGAAATACTATACAATGGACTCCCATACCTAAGAGAGGACTCACGGCATGGGCACCAAATGCAAAGGGGAGCTAACTAGGACACCCATGTATAGAAAATCTCTACCATTCACATAGTACCACTTCTAACAGCAGCAAGAAGGTTCCGTGATACCATGGAATGGTTTCGTACCTAAGGTTAAGATGGAACAGTCATAAGGTGATGCATAAGTGCAAGCGAATGTCATATCCTAACCTATATTCCAGTTCAAACATAATACCTGTGATAGGCACGAACGGGTCGAAACCTCGGAGAGAGTGTACAAAAAGTGGACCCTACATGACAACCATATTAGTCCAAAACAACCCAAAATAGTCAATAAAGAATCCACACTATAGGGAATAGGGAGGAATGGTCATAACAAATGCTCCCAAAGGAAACAATGCAGTGAATGATGGGACATAAAAAGGAAAGTAAGGTGCAGACCCAACATTCACGCATCCACTACCACCCTAGTGAGGGTGACCACTGGTGTAAAGACCGAGAGAAGGGAGTCAACATCCACCACAAATGGAGTAGAGGGAGGAATGTGACCACTCCCAAATATACAAGCAAGTCAAGGGGTTGTGATGCCCCCAAGTCTGACACCAGGGTCCGTACTAGGACCAAGGACGGGTGATAAGATACCAGGCATGCCAAAAATAAAATAACCCAAACTCAAGAGAGCATAAATATACTCAAGTAACCACGATCCCAAAGGCCAACTAGCGCACCAAGAGCACATTCCTATGAAAATATACAGCCAAAATACAAGCAAACCAAGGGTAGGATATGTGAGCTCCCGAATGCAGCATGTATGTCTCGCTTAGGAGAGGCTCGAAACTCCCATACACTACAAGCGGAGGTACGAAACCAATTATAGTGGCCCTCAGCTTCAACGCGTAAAGCGACTATGCTGTCCGACCTCTATCTGGCCGGGACACCTGCAGAATAACCTCTACAAGTACCCCCTCGATATCCTAGGTAAGGTCACTAAGGTCGCCTCAATATAGTCAAAGCTCAGGTGGAAATTCGCAAGCGGGATTGACCGTATGGGCAGGGTAGCAAATCCCGAAACTCTCGAAAGAGCCCCCAAATACGAATACAATCCTGGAAATATCTCCGGTGCTACTCAGTTATGACTAGGGGTCATCCCAATCAATAACTTCTCACACTGCCTCGTGCTTAACTCCCATTTGAGAGGAGGATCCTGAGAATGATGGTTATACCAAGGATTTCACACACTCCCTGGACAGACACCTAGATGTTGTTGTTTAGTGATCTTGGAGAATTGACTTACAATGAACTATTCCAAGATCCTAAAACCTAAGATTGTTGGTGCACCCTAGAAAAGAAAAGAGTGTAATTCATTTTATTTAGCATTGATTTTAGTTGGCTGTAATTACTCAAAGGGAAATGGCCATGCAACTAGTGATATGAAGACTCAGCAGTGAAATAAAAGTGCACACCATACCAAACAATGCTAAGTGCAATCTTTGTCAAATGAAAAATAGGGTATTCCACTACATGAGATGCATAAATATATATTCCTTTCCAAATTCCAATGCAATCCTTCCTATATGAAAGCCTAAAAACAACTCTCATCCAAGCAATCCAATGCAAGTACCTCCTCAAATCCATATCTAAGATGCAACTAAGAGTACAACTACTATGTATTTTTCAATATAAAAGAATGAAAAATGAAATAAAAGTAATCTAAAACTCTCAGTCTCTGCAACAAATATAAAATACAAGCCCAGCAAGACACTGAGACAAAAAGAGTAATGCACTAATGGCAAAACAAAAAGGATAAATGACTAAAACTACTTTCAAAGAAAAATCAATGAAAGAGCGGTCTCTGGTCACAAAAGAAGCATCCAACAGACAACATTAGACCCAAGGAAGACCCAACCACACTCACAACCCACCCAACAACTTCCCACAACATCAAACTCACCAAAAGGGAGGATGTACGCGACTGTATAAAGAACAGTTGCGTATGTACGCGACTTTTGGCCAAAAATCAGCGTATGTACACGACTTTTGGCCAAAAACCCATGTATACAGAGAAGGCAGTGGTAAAAAGTAGGCCAAGGCCAAACCAATAAAGGGGAGTGTCAATGGACAAACATACTATAAAATGCGACACAAAAACAGAGAGAAATCAAGAGCAAGTCAATAATATCAAGCCCATTGTGCCCGCAAACCCCCAAATAAAAACAAGGAACATTCCCCAGCAGAGTCGCCAATTCTGTTACGGAGAGAAATTCCTATGGCTTGGGGTACCACAATAGACAACTTTGACTGCAGAAATCAATCTTTCCCAATATGCAATAGAAATAAAATGTCTAACACTAAAGGATCAGACCTCGTACCTTATTCCAGACGGTTGAAGTAGATCCCCGTTGAGCTTTCTAATCTTCAGCTTGAATTGATATAATACTTCCTCAACAACAAGTAAACAATACAAGCATACTATATATCATGGTGTTAGATCTATTCTAGCATATATAATCAATAATGTAAAAGCATTTGACATATTCCAATGGATACAATATTCAATCAAATACACATCATTGGATAGGAAAAGATAGTTCTTATTAATATAAATCAGAGATTACAAGATAGATACAACCTCTAACGGCATGTCTGCAAACCGGAGAAACTGAATCCCCCACTTGGGCCTCCACCACCTCAATCCTCCATCTCATGATAGCAAGCTCACTAGCAAAAGGAAAGCTTGGGAAGAACACAACAGTGCTCCAAAGGGACAAAGGGATGCAGACTCAAGCATAAATTCTGACAACAATGGACTATAGTTTCGTTGCTTTCAATCTCTCTATATGCCTTTAATTTACCAAGGGGTTCCTTATATAGCTTCACAAGGGATAATGAAGGGTCGAATCCGAGCGATCTCAAGGCATATGGAAGGCCAGGAGTCGAATGAGTCGGATCCATGTCAAGGAAAACTCCAAAAGGATTTGGACTATGCACACATCCTGATGTACGCGGTTATAGGAGTCAAACCCACGTATGTACGTGGTTATCGGGTAAAAAGCTACGTATATAATTTTTTATATAGTTTTAGGGATGATCAAGGAAACATCAAAGGATAAAATATGGTCCATGGGGTCTAAAGAGTCTGCAGCGGGACAGGGGAAGGCCATACAAAGTGTGATTCACCTAGAGTGGTGAAATCCGCTATAACACCATTTCCTTGGGGATAATAGGATGTGGAGTGCACCAGTTGAATACGCATTGATTCACACATTTTAACTAATTCTCCAGCCTTAAAAGCTAGCGCATTATCAGTTACTAACCCTACTGGGCAGCCAAACCTGCTAAAGATATTCTCATATAAAAATATCATTATGACTTGATGAGTGGCATTCCTGGTAGGTTATGCTTCTGTCCATTTTGTAAAGTAGTCAATGGCTACTAAGATCCATTTATGATGTCCACTGGAGGATGGATTTATTTCACCTATGAAATCCAGACCCCATTGCTGGAAAGGCCCATTCACTGTAACAAGCCTAAGGGGTAAGGATTTGAGCTGCTGCTTCCCTATAAATCTTTGGCATTAGTCACAGGCCCTTACAAAAGTGCATACATCAGAAAAGAGGACTAGCCAATAGTATCCCGCTCTTAATATATTGTGGGATGTGGTTTTCTAATAGTGGTGGCCTCCACATGTGTTGGAATGAAAGTGATGCATGACCTGCTCTGCTTCCTCTTTATCTAGACACCTTAGCAAAACTCCAGACTGATCTCTTCAGTACAACATTTTGTCAATTATGAAAAATTTAATAGATTTCAACTTAAGAGCTCATGCCTAGTTAGGAGTGATATCAGGAGATACTTCTAATTTTTACAAAAATTGAATGATACCCGAGTACCACTCACATGAAGCTATGTTTTTAGCTATTGATGGAATGCCACTATGATATTGATTTACTTCTATTTCTGTTGCTATCACCGTCTGCACCTTTGCTGATTTGACACATGTGAAATTTATTCCCATCAGTTCACAGTTTTCTTTGGCCACGAGTTTGGCCAGATCTAGCCCCTTTATCAGCTTGGTGGGTTTCACCTCTATATCAAACTCAATGAGTTCGGAAATCCACTTAGCTCTCTTCCCATCTATGTCAGGCTGAGTCAAAACATCCTTAACAGCAGTTGAAGGGACATATGCAATGACCTTTGCATGGAGAATGTAGATTTTGAAAGTATTCAAAGATTTTATGAGAGGATAAGCTTGCTTCTCAATTGGGTCATACTTCAGCTTAGCATCTCTCAGGGTTCTGCTAAAGAATGCAATTGGATGATCAAGACCTTCATCATTATTTTGTAATAGTATAGTTGCCATTGTGTCATAAGATGAAAAAGAGAAAGTGTAAAAACCCTTGGTGTAGTTGGGACTAATCAGGGTTGGGGCCTCCATGATAGCCTTCTTGATGTCTTCAAAATAATTCCTTTCCTAGTTAGTCCATTTTATTTTTTCATCCTTTTTTAGCATGACTGTTATATGCTTTACCAGCTTGGATAAATTTGGAATGAACCTTCTGACAAAGTTTATATTGCCTAAAAAGGACTAAATGTCTCTTTTTGACCTTGGTATTGACAGCTTTTGGATTGCTTCCACCCTCACCGGATCGATATTTACACCTTCAGCTGAGACTATGTGGCCTAGGAGCTTTCCTTCGGTGAGTGCAAACTGGGACTTCTTGGGGTTCAGTGATATTCCATACCTTCTGCACTTAAGAAATACCTTCCTTAGATGCTGTAAGTGGACATGATAGCTGTGAGAGTAAACTGTTAGGTCATCCAAATATATAAGCACAAACTTATCTTTTAGGCCTCCAAAAGCTAGGTCCATTGCTCTTTGAAAATTAGCCCCAACATTCATTAGCCCAAATGCCATTTTCGCATACATGAAGGTCCCCAGGGGGTGGTAAAGGTAGTCTTCTCTTGGTCATCTGGGTGCACAACAATTTGGTTGTATCCAGAGAAGCCATCAAGGAAGGACATAACCCTAGCCCCTGAGACTTTCTGCAACATGTGTTCCATATTGGGAAGTGGACAGTTGTCTTTCTTGGAACACTTTTTTAGGTTTCTAAAATCCACACACAATCTGATTTTTCCATTTTTATTTCTTAACACTACTAGGTTTGCAATCCACTTGGAATACCTGAGAGGAATTATGATTTTGGCTTTGAGGAGCTTTTGGATCTCTTTTTCAATCACTGGTAATAGGAGAGGGATGATGGGTCTCAGCTTCTGTTTGAAAGGAATGGTGTCCTTCTCCAAAGGAATCCTGTGTTGGATGATGTTGGTGTCATATGTTTTTAGGTCACTATACTCCCATGCAAAGACATCAGCAAACTCTTTTATCAAGCTGCAAAATTCAAACTTCTGACTAGCAGTTAGCCTAGTGGATAGATTTATCAGTTTTGGATGGCTTTGGCTGCCTATGTTTTTCTTTTTGATAACAGGATCTAGATCCATTTTGGAAGGATTGAAAGGGATGTCATTGTGATCAAATAGTTCTTCCAATGATACTAGACCTCGGGGTATGTAGTTGCTGGGAAATTGGACAATGTTCTGATCAGCCACTTTATCTTTTAACTTGGGTTGTTTGGATTCCTCCATGTTTACGTTTTCTTGGTCTATGTGTATGTCAGAGAATTCATCTACTAACTGAAGGAATTTACTAAGCTCATCATCATTCTCAAACACCCTCCAGAATTTTACATTATCTGGCAGAGAGGGTCTGTACTTAACATGAACATCATAGCTGAGCTTAGGGGGTAAAGGAGGAACAAACAGACTTGCAGAGACAGCTAGGGAATCGACCAGGTGATTCAAATCCCTAGGAACATATGACAGTTCAAAAAACATAAATGAGTCTCTGAGTTTCCATACCTCGTCCCTGTAGGCCTTCAGTCTGATATTTTTTGTCTGAAAAGTGTTGTTGACCTGCTGTATGATGAGATTCGCATCTCCAAAAATATTTATGCACATGATCCCCATCTCCTTGGCAGCTTTAAATCCTAGCAGCAAGGCTTCATATTCTGCTATGTTGTTAGTGGTTTTAAAATCAAGCTTATAAGACAAGTGGATGTTTTCCTTAGATGGAGAGATCAATACTACACCTGCACCTGCTGAGCTTTGAGTGCTAGCCCCATCAAAATACATGGTCTAGATTGATGTGGTTACTTCTTCGGGCTGCTGATAGGTGGGCTGAGTGAGATGGACTGATGTCTACTGAGAATCATCTATTTGCAAAATGCAGGACCCAAAATCAGTGTCCACTGCATAGATGGGGTGATTCACTGAGTTTCTTTCCTTGCCTATAATGTATGCCAACTGATTTTCCCTGTACAGACTCTTAGTCTCTCCTCTAAACATGGGAATGGTAGAATATGTGAGATCCATATGAAGGGTGCCACCTAGTCTTTTGCTCCATGACCAAGACAACAAGAGGCCAAATTTTGGAGTGATATCAGCCACTACAATGTCTATCATGATACTTTTCGAAGGTAGCTGAGTTAGGTTCATAGCAAGGTCTTTGATGAGGCCCAAGAACTTGACCTTCCTGGAGTCAAAGGAGAATAAATCATGGTAGGGCTTGGTGATACTGAGGCCAAGCTCATCCATCACAAATTTTGGCATTAGGTTATGAGAGGCTCCTGAATCCAGCAGGTAGTTATGGAGGATTTTATCATGTATATTCAGGGATATGTAGAATGGTGGGCATGAGTCCTTTAGGTATTTGATCATGGGGCCCAGGGTTACAACAAGCTTGTCATCTTGCAGGTTCACAAAGTCAGTGTCAATGTGCACCTTGGGCTGAAGGGAATTCAGAATGGAGGTTTTGAATGCATCATTCTTCATTAGCTCAATTAAAGGGAAAGGAATTTTCAATTTTTGAATTTTCGACTCAAGGTTGAAAGAATAATGCATCCTATTTGGAAACGTTACCTCATGAGTTGTAGGTTTGAGTTGGACTTGATCAGGTGTGGCTGAAGGTGCTAGTTTTGGCAATGCTTTGGATGTGACAACCACCTTCTTTGCTATGACAACAACCTTTCTAGCTCGTGTAATAGGCTGCTTGATAGGTACAACATTCTTCTTGGGGGGGCCAACCAGCCTAGACCTTATTTTGTAACCTCCCTGACCATCAGCCTGATAGACAGTCTCTTCAGTGATCTTCTCATCAATCAGGGCTTCCTCATATTCTTCTTGTGTAAGAAAAGAATAGTCCACCTCATCCTCCCTGCAGTGGATATTGTCTTCATCTTCTCCTTCTTCTGCAATGAATTCTTGCTCTTCTTCTAATACAACATTTTGAAATGGAGCTCTTATCCTCTGGTCTTCCCCTTGATTCCTCTCCCTTCTGAGAATTTGAACTAGGGGGTTTCCTCTTCTATAAGGAACAAAATTTGTGTTTCAAGGAGCAAAGTCACTTCCTTTACCCCCCACTAGTAGACGTCCTCGGTCCTTTAATTTAGACATTTCACTAGTCAGGTTATCTAAAAGTTTGGTCATTTTCTCAATCTTCTTCTCTGATGTAGAAGCCCCACTAGAGTCTGTTGGCTGCTTTTTCCTGTCTATATTCCCTTTTACCTTCTGAGATGCCAGAATGTTTGACTCTACCTCCAGGGTAGCACCCTACATGAGTGATAAGGAGGAAGACCTCCTTTCTCTGAGAAGTAGTCAGAAGTCAAAGTCAAAGGCATTTGTGTAATTTATCCTAGCTGAAGTATCGGTGGGATTAATTTCGGTGGGGATCTTGCTATACATATTGTTGAATCTCTTGGTAAAGTTGGAGACAGACTCTCCATTTTCCTTTTTTAGGTTGTTTAATTCTATGATATAGTAGAGGTGGTCTCTCCTTTCTCCCCAATGCTTTAGGAAAATTTCATCTAGGGCCTCTATTCCTGCCACCGATCCAGCAAACAGTTCCTTAAACCACTTCCTAGCCTGGCCATCTAGGCTTTGCACAAAAACCCTAATACATACATCTTCTTGTTCTATGTTAATATTTTCAGCATAGCTGTAAAAAGCCTCTAGATGTTCTTCGACAGTGAAATCCCCTTCCCCTGTAAACTTAGGAATATACTTGAGATAATCCCTAGTAGGGATGGTTGTGAGAGCATTTGGAAAAATTAGGGGTGCATACCTAGCTACCAGGATCCTTTCCATCTTGGTCAATTAAGGGGAACCCATATTGGGAATGGGTATGGATATGGTTGTGGAAGGCAACATTGATTAAGATACTTGCTGAAAAGGCGGTGGTATACTTATCCCAGTGGAGTCACCGGGGATTGGATATTCACAAGCAGTAGTGCTTGAAGACACCCAACCCCTAGATTTTTTCTGATGTATATAAAAATTCCTGGGAATTAAGAATTTCAGTAGAAGAAATAATAGTAGAAATATTTGTTGAAATACCTGATGTAGCTTTTTGTGTAGCACTGCTGGTCTATCTTAGTAAAGCCCTAGCTTTCCTCAAAATTTCTTCTGGAGCTGAAACTGGTGTTGCTAGTGGTCCATTTGGGTTTTCTCTGGTACTTGGTCTTCTTGAAGCCACCTTATATCAATGGAGTCGCCAGACATGGGGGCTTCACTTGTTTACCAATATCCTATCACGTTAGTTCATATTGTGGGTTTTAAAATTATTAAAAATTGAACCAATATATTGTAGGTATTAGGGGGGATGAGGGGTTTCAGGTGGCAATGGGTAGGGTGGTTTATAAGGATTGGGGTATAAAAAGGGGTGGGGAGGAGGTTTTAAGTATTGGGAGGGGATTTCAACAAAAAGAGTTTGGGTCAATATCTATGGAAATTAAGGGTATTCTTTAATATCCCACGATCACACGTGCTATGTGAGATGTTCACTAAGTGAAGTCCCCGTGTCGCCAGATAGATGATTATGACCATAATAGTGTCCAAGCTTTGTCTATCATCAAATCATGGATCTATTTCATCTCCCAGGGAAGCTGAGCTTCAATCTCCTCTCCCCAGAAATGACCCCAATTTGTTATCAATCCAGGAAAATACTCTAGGTTGTAGCTCGAGGATTCCTGGTAACTTAAATTTTTTTTGGAGTTTTCTGATACGGATCAAGTTAGTTGACCTATATAACCTTTCCACTCTCAAGGCATGCATAAAACTTACTCACTTACAAGGCTTTTAGTTACAATTTTTCAAAAGTTTGACAATAAGGTGCAGGGATGGAGAACTCACCAGGCTGACAGACTTACATACAAAACACATGCATATAAATGGCTAAATCTTGATGAGGATGGTATTTATAAATCAAATCACACTAACAAACCAATAGGATGACAACTATCAACTTTTTAATCAATTTTAAAATGACCTAAATACACATTCATGCATAAATACAGTAAAGAAGGAGATGATGGCTGAACATATCACAACAAAAGAGCTTATATCATGAATAAGTAAAATGAGAAGCGTGAAAGCATTATAGGATTATAAATCCCTAAAGTTGAACCTTTATTATAAAATCAATATTAGGCTTTATAGCCTTCTACAAAAAGTATAGATCCCTAAACTTCGATCTGTTTTCACAAATATACTCAAAAGTGGTAGTTTTTTCAAATTAGGGTTTCAAACCATACCTAACTATTTGTCTAAATATGACGAAGATCTAGTTCATTGAGTGAAAATTAAATAACTGAAGTGATCATTGTTGCTGGTTCATTGTAAATTTTCAGCTAAAAGCCAGTGTTTCGGCAGTTAACTAACGTGATCTTTCTTGCTTAATCCGCCATAATTTTCTACCCTGTCTCCACGGTCAATGATCAGAAGCTCTACCTTGAATGATCGGAACCTCAAAATTGAATGTGACCACAGTGTTGGTAATTTAAACCACTACCAGTACGATTGCTAAGCATCGGCGATCGAAAACTATAACCACTAACTCGTCGGTAATCGAAACTCCGAGCCACCAAAACATTGGAACCTCAAGACTGAATGCTGCCACAATGTCGACGTTTCAAACCACTATTGTCGTGATCGGCAATCACAAGCTCTAGCCACTAAGGATCAGAGCTTTACACCTAAACGCTACCGTAGTGTTGGCGTCTCAAAGTACTAACATCGCGATTGGCGATCAGAGGCTCTAGCCACTAACCCATTGGAGATTTAAACTTGAATGCTGCCGTAGTGTCGGTGTTTCAAACCACTTACATCACGATCAGTGATTGGAGGATCTAGCCAGTAACCCATCGGAGCTTTAAACCTAAATGCTGCCACAGTGTGGCATTTCAAACCACTAATGTTTCAATTGACGATCGAAGGCTTTAACCACTGACCCATTGGAGCTTTAAAACTGAATGTTGCCACAGTGTCTGTGTTTCAAACCACTAACATCGTGATCAGTGATCGAAATCTCTAGCCACTAAGGATCAGAGCTTTACACCTGAACGCTGCCGCAGTGTCGACGTCTCAAACTACTAATGTCACAATCAGCAATCGGAAGCTCTAGACACTAACTCATTGGAGCTTTAAACCTGACCATTGCCGCAGTGTCGATGATTTAAACCACTAAATTCTAAGCATTGATGATAGGAAAGACTAACCACTAATATGTCGGTGATCGAAAGCTCTAGCCACTATTCCATTGGATCTTTAAACCACAAATTGTCGACGATCGGAAGCTCTAGCCACTAATCCATCGGATCTTTAAACCACTAATTGTCGGCGATCGAAACCCCAAGATTGAACATGTTAGTGCTTTAAACTGCAAGTCTTTTGTAGTGTTGGCGGTATAAAGGACTAAACCTTCGGAATGCCGGTGTCTTAGAGGATTAAACCTCCGACCTACTGTCAAAAATGTTCTTTTGGTGGTCAGTGTATATGTTGCACTCCTTCTTAATCTGCCGAAGACGACCCTTTCCGGTGGCTAATGAGATGTTCTGAGCCTCACCTAAGCCACCAAAAGCTACAACTTGTGAAATTTTTACCCAAATAAAAGATAGAGGTTTTCAAACTTGTCAGTGATATTCATATCCTTCATTGTATGAGTTAAATTCTTCATACTATCAAAATAAATTATTTTGGGAGATAACATGTACATGATTTTTTTAAAGGATTCGATGGTATTTTAAGCTTGGTTAAATGTATATCATGTTTATTGCTCCCATCTGGGACCTCATTTGATTCAACCGTGGGTTGATTTTTGGCTGAGGTTTAATGTTTATTTTTACATTGTGGTTTATTGGTTAAGCGTTGTAAGTAGATTTATCTGTCAATAATAATAAGTCATAGCTTATGATTTTTTGACCTTGGGTTGCGTGGATTAATGGATTGTGATATTTTTTTATCATTTAGTTTAATGATACGTATAAGCATTTGATAGATGAGATATGGTGTTATGTTGTTTATTTATTTAATAATTGTTTAAATCTTTTTAGCTAGAGTGTATGTGTTTTTATTTGGTAACTTGACATTCGATAAACGCTTTATAGATTTATTTGTAGTGTAATATAATGCTTTGTTTGTTAATTTAATTGTGTACTGTTTCACGTAGATAGGATATATGTATTTTATGCTTGTGTTTGCTAGAAAATGTAATATTCCAGTACTGTGTTTAGCTTATGGGTTTGAGTTTGTTTTTAAGGGATTCGATCCCTGGTTTGAATGTTTAGGAATATGTATTTAATTTGTTTTTAATATTTGAGCAAAGTTCAAGTAATTTTTAGTTTAAAGAAATAAGCTGAGTTTATTTATCATTAGGTTTACTTATTTTAATTTTGTTAATATCTGGTTTATTTTAAATGAGACCTCAGCTGAACGTAGGATTTAGTTTAAGTTTATCTAGAATCTAGGGTTTGAGTCTAGACTAAAAACTCTAAGATAAAATTTTGAACTAGTTAAAATATGATTCTAAAAGAAGTTTAACCCTAAGGATGAATTTCAATGTAACAAATGAAACAAACCTGAAGCATATATTCAAAATCGAAACTAAAATTGCATATATTTAATCCAAAGCATAATAATTATAAGTACAACTTATAAACATAATTAACATAACCGAAAAATGTAGAAAATTAATGCTTGCACTATTCAACTTTGTTAATGGCTAAGAACCCTGCACACTTAAACACACAAGATTAATAAAACTCTAGATATTTATGACCTTAGATCTGATAACCAGATAACCTTGGAACTACCCCGTTCCTCCCAACCATGACCCAAAATCATTCTTGGTTTAATCTGGATCCCCTGAGATGGCTTTGACATGAAAGTGATATAGAACTCCTAAAGGTGAGGATCCTCCTATTTGGAATATCAGGCTCTGTATAAGAATCCTTTCTTTTTGGAAATGCTCTCCAAAAATATTTAGGAATAATGATATGATACCCCAAGCCTTATGTTGACTTGGGTCTTTATAGACAATCTTTTAGGAAAGGGAAGTTGGTTTTAAACTTGAGTTAGGTCAAGAATTCATTACTTTATTGAAAATAATATTTAATTGATTTATGTGGATTTAATAGTTATTTTGTTTACCTTGGGATCTTTTTACTAGTTCCTAATTCAACTTTAGAATATAATATTTATTTAGTTATAAATATATAGATTCTTTATTTGTTATTTTAGTTATCTTTATTTCCTTATATATATAATTATTATTTTATTCATAACATATATAAACTTTACATGTTATCTTTAATAATTATTTATGCATCATATAACATAGTCTCATTTATTTGATGCTTCCCTTAGCTTATACTATTTCTTTTATCAAGGCCTTAGGTAAGGTTTTCGACTAAGTTAGGAAGCTCTAGATTCTTCTTGCATGTTGGATTACGTCATGTATTGTGGTAGTTCTTCCATTCCTTGATGAGAAGTAGATTCAAAATTTTATTTAATCAACTCAAAATAAGTATGATAAGGGTCGGTGCTATTCAGAGTCGTTCTCACTCAACACACTTAATTTAAGTAACTCCTAGCGCTATTCAGAGCCTAGGCTCAACACTAATAATTGGGATTTATACTTAGTGTAATTCCAGATCCTCTCGCTGAACACTAATGATAGGATGTGCTTGTATAATACACCTAGGGATACAATGGCTAAGGATCCAATGCTCAAGAGCTTATGCTCAACATCAATTTGTAATGTTCCAGGGCTTATGACAACACTTCCAATCTTATAACTCATGTGTTCCAGAGATTATGCTCAACACAAAATCTCATAACTCATGTCTCTAGAGCTTACGCTCAACACAACATTTCATAAATCATGTGTTCTAGAGCTTACCCTCAAAACAAAGTCTCATCACTCATGTGCTTCAGGGTTTAAGCCCAACACATTATAGAACTCAATCATGCATTTGGTCTTCTGCACAATTTATCACAATAAGCATCTCAGTATATGTATTAGGGTAAATCACATAATAATACATCCATTACATCGTACCATGACAATAATCCTTGTCAATCACATTCCATGCCCAACATATAGGATCATATATAAGATAATAAAACATATGTATCAGCTTATGCCCAATATATCTAATTAATAAAAAAAACTCATGTGCAGTGGGGCATTATGCCCAATATACAAACATAAACATCAAAGTAACTCATATGGAATGGAACTCACACCTATTTATAGTTAATGGTCAAAATTCAAAATATTAAATCCCTCCCCACTTAGAACAACACTGTCTCAGTGTTCTAGGGACTAGAAATGAAGTCATGAAATAAGGAGGGGTAAGCCTCTCTCATGGTGGCTTCATTCTCCCAAGTGGCCTCATCAGCTCCAAATTGCTTCCATTGCACTTTCAGCTGGACTATGGTTCACTTCCTGAGATGTACTTCTCTTTTGTCTTGAATATGAAGGGGTTTGGGTAGAAATTCCCCTTCAGGGTCCACTTGTAGCAAGGACCAATCAATAATATGTTTAGTATCATAAATATATTTCTTCAATAAGGATGCATGAAAAAAATTGTGAACCTTTATATGAGTGGGTAAATCTAATTCATATGCCACTGTCCCTCTCTTGGCTAATATCTCAAAGGGTCCACAAAATCTTGGTGCCAACTTTTCGCATCTTCCCAAGCTCATTGAGATTCTCTTCACTTTTACTTTTAAGTAAACATGTTCATCAATCTAGTAATCTTTATATTTTTTTTTTCGTATATGCGTAAATTTTATGGTGGTCTAGTGATTCCTTGAGGTTCTGTTGTACTTTGGTGACTAATTGTTCTAGTTCCTTTAGTAAGTGTAGCCCTAACATGAGCCGGTCCTCTGACCTATCCCAAGTAACAAGTGTTCTACACTTTTGGCCACAGATTACCTCGAAGGGACTAATCTTGGCGGAGGTCTGGTATCCATTGTTATATACAAAATTTGTGAGGAGCAGGTAATCCTCTCACTTTGTGGGATTGTTCATAATGTACATTCTAAGCATATATTGAAAAATATGGTTTACCTGTTCTGTCTACCCTTCTGTCTAAGGGTGGTAGGTAGTACTAAAATTTAACTGCATCTCCAAATTTGAGAATAAAGATCTCCAAAAGTTATTGGTAAAATTCATGGCTCCATTCGAGATTAATTCCTTGGGTATCCCATGCAATATGGATATCTCTTTTAAGAATATGTTGACAATGTGAACTGCCTTGTAGGTTGACTTAACTGGGATAAAGTGTGCTGCTTTAGACAACTTGTCAACCACTACAAAGATGGAATCATTCTACTTCTTGCTCTTTGGTAGACCTGTAATAAAATCCATACTGATAACCTTTCATGTCCATTCTGGAATGGGTAATGGTTGTAGTAATCCAAAAGGATGCTAGTGCTCATCTTTACTAGATGACATTCTTGAAATTGTGCGATGAATAATGCTATGTTGGCCTTTAACTTAGGCCAGAAAAAGTGTTTCTTTACACCCAATATCATCTTTTTATATCCTTAATTCCCTGAGTAGGGATTCCGATGGAACTCCGTAAGGATGCTAGACCTAATGTACCCTCCGTCTGAAACATACAATCTCTCCTTGGAGCACAATAGTCCAGTCTCATCCACCTTATAATATTTTTGTTGTTGAAACAACCTGTCCTCTTGAATATTTTTGAGGAATTCAACATAGAAACAGTCAAATCTGTTTTTCATTCTGATCCTATCATGAAAATATGAATCGGTTTAGCTTAAAGTTACCTCATATAACATATGCGCTTGTGGACTTAAAGCATCGTAGATTTTATTATCCTTTCCCGTTATATGCTTTAATTTGAAGTGGTACTCTCTCAGGAAGGACAACCATGTGGCCTTCCTAGAATTTAGGTATGGTTGGCTGAACAAATACTTCAAACTCATGTTGTCTATCTTTAGAAGAAACTTCTTCCCCATGAGGTAGTGCCTCCACATCTTCAATGCGTGGATAATTCCTGCTAGCTCAAGATCATGGGTAGGATAATATTGTTTGTGTTCCTTTAATTTCCATGTCTCGTAATATATCGTGCAATCATTATGCGTGAGGACTCTTCCAAGCCCTTCCTTGCTCGCATATATGTAAAAAACGAAATCCCCATCGGGACCCGCAATTTGTAGTATCGGTTCAGTAGTCAAAAGTTGCTTAAGATTCTGAAAAATTTCCTCACACTTGGTTATCCACAAAAAAATGTTTTCCTTCTTTTGTAAGTTGGTCATGGAACATGCAATACTCGAAAAGTTCTCAATGAACTTTTGATAATAACATGCTCATCACAAAAATGACCTAATGTCTGTGACACAGATAGGGGTAGGCCAATCTCCTATGGCTTTAATATTTTCTGGGTCAATGACTATCCCCTTCTCGAAAATGATGTGACCTAGGTTGTAACACCCCAATTTTGACCTTGTTTGCATTAAATGTATATGACGTATATGTTGTAATGGATCATGGTGTGGAGCTATAGGAAAATGCCCCACCATTGATTGTCGCATTATGTTTCGGCAATGTAGATGGTATTTTGTGCTAGCCATGCACTCTATAATGTTGGACACCATGTACATATGCAAAATTAATTAAAAGACCTACAACCATCTATGTATATGCAACAATAATGAGAAGGGAATGATTTCCTAAGGTTAAAGGGGGGGATTTATAACCCATGGGAGCCATTGGGAAACAACCAAGTGTCAAGTGATGAACCCATCTAGATTTCAACCACGCTGTTTGTCTTACTCACCCTTCCCTTATCTCATTCAACCACCGAATTAATTGCCAGGGTTGGTTGGGGGCAGTTATTTCCTAAGGAAGACGTCTGCATGGGAAGCTGTGAAAGTTGGAAGGAGTGCTAGTCCTTTCCCACACGCAATCCTAGAGGTAGGGGCATTCATTCCCTCATAGGGGCAGGGAACCATCCATCCAGCCATTCCATCATTCCATGAATCCATATTCAAGCAGGGGGCTTCTCTCATTTTTTAGGACACAGGTGTTCATTTGGTTTTCCTCACCTCAAGCAAGTAGTTGTGTTCTTCCTTCCCAAAATTTAACTGTGTGTAATTTCCCCTCATGCTGGGAGTCTGTTTGTGTCTGCATCCCTTCTCGATTGGGCCATGGCTCTCCTCTACATAGGTGAAGGAATCACGGTTGTGTTTCTCCATGAATTTGTGTTGTTGTGACTTTGTTTTTGAGTATTTTTGGCCATGTTAGGTCCATAAATGAATCTGGAGTTGAGTTGCTCAGTCAGAGTTGTGTATTACTCAATTGTTGTTCCGGTCCCTCTCTATGGTGTTTCCTTTCAATTCCAGAGCTATTGTTTTGTTGTGTGTGCATAGTGGTTGGTATTTGGACTGTGTAGGAATGGAAATGGGGCCTAGGTGTTCTTGAAAAACCTAGTGTGTACAGGAGGCTCACAAATAGAGCTAGAGGGATGATTTTCTTCTCTACACCTCCTGAATAGCACTGGAATGGAAGTCATGGCTCAAGGGAATGTGCAACAACGAAGGGGATGATTCCTTCTATTGGGTGCATGTGGATGTCTTAGAAGTTAGGCTAGCTTTGGTGCAATTTTCCTTAGCTCTTTAGTGAGGCCACTAGCTTAGAAACCAACGTTTCTAGCTCCTGATATCTTGATAAACCCAACTTTGTTGGCTTGGCTATGTATTGTGGTGTACCCTTGGCCTGCTAAACCCAACAGTTTTGGCTTGGCTAAGTTGTGTATCCTTGGCTATGTGTGAGCCTACTAGTTCCTCTTATCCCTTTTGGAATCATGCCCAGCTCAGGGGTGGTAGGGTTGCTAAGAGATTGATGGGCGCACTAGCCTATGGTTGGGTGGAACATTGCAGCGACGTAGCTGGTTGTGGGACAAGATTTTCTGAAGATAAGTATTCTTATGATTAAATCCTTGCAACTATATTATTTTATGAATTAACATGTTGAATGCTTATATGTTGTGAATGTATGTCTAGGAAACTAGATCTTTGCATATGCATTATGATTAATGTTACTTGCATTCTGCATCTGTGTTTGAATTTTATAACAATTCATTTTATACTTCATGTTCATGTTCATGGGGCATGGTTTCCCGGGTTAATTAGTAAGGTATAGTCACATCCTCTTCGCTGGTCGGAGGGTTGGGGACGTGACATAGGCACTGTATTTGTGGTTTGTAAAAATCACATTTGCTAAATTTAGCATAAAGACAATGTTTCCTTAACACCCGTAGTACTATGTAAAGATGATCCTCATGTTATTTTTTACTCTTTGAGTAAACTAGTATGTCATCTATAAATACAAATACAAACTTATCTAGGTATTTGCCGAAAATATTATTCATCGTGCACATAAAATTTATTGGTGCATTGGTTAGCCCAAAAGGCATTACTACAAAATCGTAATGGTCGTATCGAGTTTGGAAGGTCATTTTATGTATATCTTCATCATGGGTCCATACTTGATGGTATCCAAACCACTAGTCGATCTTTAAAAATATATTTTCTCTTCCAACTTGACCGAACAAGTCATCATTCCTAGGGAGTGGGTAACGGTTCTTGATGGTCATCTTGTTAAGTTGGTAGTAATTGATGCACATTTGCATCGTACCATCCTTCTTCTTTATGAAAAGGATAGGTGCTCCCCAAGGGGAGACAATAGGCCTAATATAAGCTTTCTCAATCAAATCTTCTAACTGTAACTTGAGCTCCACCAATTCAGGTGCACTCATACGGTTGGGTATTTTGAAGCCGGTATTGATCCTGGTGTTATTTCTTTGGAAAATTCTAAGTACTGTTCTTTTGGTAATCTCGATATTTCCTCAGGAAATACATCCTTAAACTCCACAAGAATAAAAAATCCCTCGATTTGTTGTTCTCTCTCAGCTTCTAAATCCGAGATGTTCACTACTAAAAGTTTGCAACCCTTCCTTATACACTTCTTTGCTTGTAAGGTGCATATCTGTTTGATGGAAACCTTCTTCGATATGCCTTGAATCTTTGTCTGATTCCCTTGGCTATATCTGCACAAGATTGACTTGTTTAGACAATGAAGAATGACATGGTGCTGTTCCAACTAGTCCATGCTGATAAGTACATCATATGATCCTAATGGTAATATATTTAGATCTATCCACGCTGGAAACCCATTCAAGTTTACTTCATAGTCTCTCACTAGTTCTGAAACCTTTCCTTTTGTACCAGTGGCTAATTGTACCAGCCATGGTTTCTCATGTTTTACTTTGTTTAGTTTACATGTTTGAACAATATCGGGTGATACATAGCTTCAGGAAGCACCGAGATCAATCAAAATCAAAATAGAAATGTTTGAAACCTTACCTTCTATTTCGACCATAGTGGTCCGATGGTCGGCTTGTCGATGATCAAGTGCTGCATAGGTCCTCGGGGTGCTAGTCATGTCCTCTACTGTTGGGTCTTCCTATCGATTGTGTGAGACTTCATTAGTCTTGTTTGGACAATCTTTGGCATAACCGGGTCATTGGAATTTCCAACAGTTAACTTGCATTGGGGCAACCTTGGCTCCTCTGTTTGCTGGTGGTCTATTGGTATTTGGTGTAGGCACATTTGGATTTGCATCTTTCTTTTTGAAGTTTCTGTTAGTTGAAAAATTGTAATGTCCCCAAAAATTGAAAAATAAAATAAAATTTAAGGCTAGTAAAAACTACCTAGACGGAACATTATTTACTTACCAAACTCTACCCTACACTTTATGTACCTCTGTTTAGTTGTAAGCTGTTCTTACGTTTTGTCGTTTATATTTTAGTCGTTATTTTTCATGTATTTTACTTATGATATTTGTATTGTTGTTTACTACTTAGTATCATGTTTACCCTTTTGTCGCTTATGTGTCATCATTGGATTTATGTGCTTCATCCTTTATGAATCTTCGCACTTGTAAATATGGAGTCCTAACTTAACTTTGTTTGTGGAAACAAAGTGGGTGGAGTGGCAAGACTTGCTCTCCAATGACGGTTTGAGAGGTAAAGTATTACTTGGTTATGCAGGCTTACTTAATTCAATCGAACTAAGGAACCTATTTTATTTACTTACGCAATTCATTACTTTGTGATGAGATCTGGTGTAAAGTGTGCTAACCTTCTTGATCCTAGAGGACCTACTACTAGTTATTATGCTGCTTATCGACTTGGTTTTATAACTTGGTAAGTGTCGTTATCGTCAATGTAGCTTGTCACATGCCCCAATTTTGCAAAAAACAATTTTATATTATTTGAGGACAATATGTTAAATTTTATGCGAAGTTGTAATTGATGACTCAGCAGAGTCAAGGATATTTAATGTAAATTCTGAAGATTTTATTTATAAAAAATAAAGGAGGAGACAATAGCTTAGGAGAGTTGTTAAAAGAATGTTTACTGGTCAATTTGGTGGAGGATACTGGGTGGAGAGAAAACTGACATGTGGCAGCATCCTCAAACCACTTCCAACTGTTGTAGGTGGCAACCTCCCTACATTTGGGGTCATGATTCCCCAAGAAAGTGGAATCAGAGCAGGTGGCTCAATTGATGAAAACTGACCCAAAAGACCTAGGCATTCTTTATAAAAATTCCCATTGAAGAGAGTTGAGGCTGTTCATTCTAGAGAAGTGATCATTCAGGTTGAATGAATGTACTTCAGAGAAATTCAATGGAAGGGAAATCTGGAAAGTGTTTGAGGGGATAAATGCTGATTGATCTAGTTGCAGCTTTTAAGCTGAAGATCATGCTACTGAGAGCAGAGTGTTTTACTAAGATATTGAACTAGTCAGTTGACAGAGGGTTCTATTGTTTGCATTCTCCACAAGTACTAAGCCAAGGAGACTAGGAACAGGCTTGGGGGTCCTAAGGAAGCGTTGTTTGAGTGCTCTCTAGGATATTGGTAGGGAGGAATGGCATCCTAACGCTATTTTCGTCTGTCCTAAATAGATTCTATGTTATTTTGTTTTAATGTGTTAGTCAAATAAATCTTAGTTTGATTGGTATATGAATGTTAAAATTTAATTTGTGAAATGTTAGAATTAGTATTCTTATTAGATTGTTAAAGAAATGAAATTGGTTTAGAAAATAATGTGTTAGAATGAAAATAAATTTCTAGGCTGTGTTTTTCCACACCTGGAAATCAGGTTATACTCTAGCACAGTTAGAATGCTTTAAGTAGATGAAAGATATTCATAAGAGAATGAAAATAAAAGATAGGAATCTATTTCTGTAGATAGTAGAGTAATTTATCCAATGTTTAAATTATTATGAAAAGAACAGTGTTATGGTTTCTTTATGTTTACTATTTTAC
>LPNX010100432.1:26159-58810 GCA_001517045.1 Pseudotsuga menziesii | reverse complement strand
AATAAAAAGTAATCAAAGTTACAGAGTTAATGTTTTAATCCTTACAAAACTCTGAATCTTTACTAAGTTACAGAACAATAAACAAATACAAATATAAATGTAAACGGTAAATAGAATAAAACTAAGAAAGTACCTATTTAAGAAATAATTATTTACTAGACAAGCTCATAACCTCTGCAAGTTAAACCTGAGGGTCGAAACCCTAGTTCTTCTTTTATCTTTTTCTAAACATATTCTATAATAAGAGAGTAGACAAATTAAACTAGAATACTATAAGTTAGGAATTAGACTGGTTATAGTCTTATCACAAGAACTTATAGGAATTAGACTGGTTATAGTCTTATCACAATAACTTATAGTATTTTTATAAACTTTTTTATTCTTAAAAATAATTCATAAACAGATTAAATAACACCAATACTCTTGTAATAATAAAATAGAAGTAAACAGAAACCAATGATACATCTATACAAGGGTTCTCTTCTAGTAAACCCTATCTGATCCATCCTAACTGATAATTATAAATTTATAAATTTTACTTTACGACTGAGCTACAGTATTCACAATAACTTAATTTATTGACAAGATAAATCTTAAACAGTAAATTTATTTCACTGACAGTGAAGAAGAATAGACCTCATTTACAGTAATATATTTGATAAGACAAAGTATAAATTAACAGAGTATTCGAAACAAAAGTTAATTAAAAACCATGAGTATAGGAGAAATATCCATACTTTAAGAAACAGAGTATGATGTTACCAAGCCATAAGGATGTAAATTCTTTTTACAAGTCACAACATTTAAGCCGGAGCTACCCTGCAATAGGCAAGGGTTTTAATAACAAAAACTATGTAATAACTGAAACTAAGCATCTATACATAGGAGGAACCAAAGCCGTGCTTCCTTTCCAACTGTAACCCTTTTCCCTTAACCATTGAAAGCAAGGAGATGCCACATTAAACTGAGGCTTACCCATTTTTGTCTTGAAGTTAACTAGCATTGGAGAGGATTCTTCTAAGCTTGAATATGAACTGTAACCTACAAGTGAGATTGAAGGCTTAAATTAGAAGCTATAGATTGTATTACTAAAACTATAAATTAAAATTTATAAATGATAATAGGGAAAAACTTATACCTAAAGGAAAAGAACTCTGGAGCCGAGGAGGTAAATGAACCAGCACGATGTACAACACCTTGAGGAACAAACCATCATGCTAACCTATGACAGAGACCGCGGAGTTCACTTTCCAAACTACACCAATGATGAAGTAGGTTGAAAGCTATGGCAATGGAAATGTTAAGAACCAACACTCTAGACTACTGACAGAGTAAAAACACTCTCATAGAAGCACAATGCTTGTAGAAACAAACCAAGATACGAGCTGTGTATCTCTCAACCCTCATGCAAGAGTTGCAGCACTCCACTACACACATAATGGAACTGAAAAATGAGAACAAGAAAGCCTCTCACGGCCACGGAGAAACCAGACAGTGTAGAGCCAAACCCTTGTAGAAGAATGAAGAATATAGGGTTACGTTGCAAGTTTTTAAATCGTTCATTGCACGGTGGAGGCTTCTCCACGTGGCCACTAAAATATTTAGTCAGTAGTGGGTCTAACCATATAGTTTCCTACACTGTCGGGGAAGAACAATATTATTGCCAATCATACATATTTTTAACACTAAGGATAAGGTTTGCTAACACATCATTGTATGTCAGATAACATTGAAATCAACCTATGGTATAATCATATATTTTATACAACCAATATTATATTTTGGTATAAAGACAATTTGTTGTATGTGCCTTTCGATAACCTTTCCATCAACCCATTGTTAAGACACAATTATAAGTTATTATCATTTGCATTGGGAAATGCTAAGTTCAATCAATGGCAAATGAATACAAGTGGAGATCATTGTGGAAATTTATGCCTTTGACTTATAGTCAATAGTACTCTTAATAATTCCTCTCATATACCCTATTTAAAAGGAGTGATGCTATGTTTACGTTAGTGATTATGCAAAATCAAAGTTTATAAGGTTAATATCTTAGGTTCAACTTTTTGTAAATAAGAGTGAGGTAGTATTTTTCTATACAAGCACAACTTTTACTTTTGCATAAGGTAGACAGTGTCATATATGGGAGACTTCTCGGAAGTAGGGATCTATTGGTTTCCATAAAGAATCAAATTCTTATAATCAACCAATGTCAGATTAGACTTGGTAAATAAAATATAGTAAGACTATCCAGGGTTAAAGAGAGTATCACTTAGTAATATTAATAAATGATATGGTAATGTAATTATTGCTACATTACTTGTGTCATGATGAAACTTGGAAGATCGGAATCATAACTTGACGACTATTGTGCAAGTGAACATTTATAACTATATACAATAATAGGCTGATAATTCTTCTCTACTAGAGCAGAATTAAGTGTGGAGCTAAGTAATCTATTGTAAGATTTTCTTTTGAAGAAGTTAGATTGATATTCATGCTTATAAAGAAACATTTAGATACTAGACATAGCAATAGTAGTAAATACTTGTTTCAGTAAAAGCGTCTTTATATAAAATTATGAGCTCTATGCACATCAGTACAACTTGTGAGGAACTTGGATTATAACTTTAAAGACACGCTGGTAAAAGACAGTAGTATATCAAGGATATTAGTCTTTAATACTAAACTTAAAATGCTATCATAGATGCAAAAACAACACAGAAATTTACTTTACCTCCTGGTATCCTTGAACTCTAATAATCAATTTTTACTCTAGCATTTTATATATGCTAAAGAAATACACTTGGATTTAACACTTTAACAAACTCCTACTTGTTCAAAATTTACCTGTTGAACCTGTAAGGCCCAGAAATCTAGTTGAGTTAGCAATTGCTAAGCCCCAGTTTAGAACATAACTTCTCACCTACTTGACAAAATCAAATCATCGGTACAACTAGAAGTAATTGAATGCAGGTCATATACATAACATATCAAAATTAAAGTGGTATTAGTTTTTATGTGTTTGAAGTTAATTACTACTTTTGTTAACTATTTCATTTTTTCGCTAGCCGCTAGTAGTTATCAAACTGTGAATTTAGACATTTTATGTTACATTAATTTTTTTTTTAATTTTTGTGAAAATTTGGGGTTATGACATGTGGTATCAGAGCACAAGGCTCAAAAACTAGGCCTTGATGAAGCCCAAATTGCTTTTATGAAACAATGAATTTAAATTATTTTATTGATGTTATTTTCTTTTAATGTTATTCAACAGAGAAATTGTTTCTGAGTTTAACAACAGGTATGGAAAGACTGGAGGAATATGCTGAAGAAGAATCTCCCTTTACTGAACAAGAAAACTTACAAAGAGAACCTATACAAGAATACATAACCACTAATTCCTTAGAACTTTTGCAAACAATAAAAGAATTAAAATATTAAATGGAATCTGTTAAAAAGAAAAATGAGAGGATCTTGAGAGCTCAGGAGGAGCTGAATCAGATCCTAACAAAAATATTTCATGCTGAAGGAAGGGGTAAAAGAGATAATTCAAAAGATATAAGTTACCAACACAAATATAAAAAGACTAAATAGACTAAAAATGAAAGCAGCTCATCTTCAAAAGTATTTGGTGATCAATGTAATTTTTATTCCACTAGTGATAGCAGTGATGACAACCATTATACTAAAAAGAGAAAATATAAACCTTGTGACGAAATTTCTGGGAAGTTTAAAAAGATTAAACTGCCAACATTCAATGGAGAAACTGAGAAGGGGGAGGAAGCAGAATCCTCGTTATTTGGGATGAAGAAGTACTTCCATATTTATAACTATTCTAACCAATTAAAGGCTAGAATGGCTATCTACAATATTTCAGGGAAGGCTGATATATGGTGGCAAGATTTAAAGAGAGTGAAGGGAATAAGAGAGAAGAACGTAAATTGGAGTACCTTCAAGAAGTACTTTAAAAATAAATTTCTATCTGAGCAGTAATATGAAGAGAGAGCAAAATAATTCTATGAGCTTAAACTAGGTTCAATGACTATGAAATATTTGAACAACAAGTTTTTAAGTCTGCTTAGGTATGTGCCATACCTTGTAGATGAAAAACCAAAAGTACAGTGATTCCTCAACAGTTTACCTTATCACATCAAGGATAGGATTGAGTATAACAATCCAAAAAATCTGGAAGAAGCTATGAGGAAATCCAATTTCCGTTATGAACAGGATCAGAAGAAGGAGAGCATGGCCAACTGGAAGGCCAAAAAGAATAATAATCATTATGATTAAAAGAAAAAAGAGTTTGTGCCCAACTGGAATTCTAAAAATAATAAGGACAGAAATTTTCCTAACAAGAATTTCCAAGGGAATAAGAATAATTCACCAAGCAATAAGAACAATCCAAAGAATAAAGTGTCTTCTAATAATCATGTCATACACAAAGAACTTTGAACACAAAGAACTCATAAAGTGTTGTGAGTGTAATCACCCACATTATGCCTAAGTCTGTCCTAATCGGAAAAATACTGTTAGTAATATTCATACCATACAGGAGGAAATGACTATTGGATATTTAGCGAGGACTATGCCCAGAATCAATGCAGCCTTGGAGAATCGACAAGCAAACTATCAAACTTCCATGGTGGAAGTAGAAGGTATGATAAACCAAACCCCTATAGCTATTTTAATTGATCCAGGAGGTAGTCTAAGTTATATTTCACCTAAATTGGTAGAAAAATGTAAGCTGCCTGTTGAAAAATTTGAAAATTATTGGTTGGTTCAGTTAGCCACTAGTGCAAAAAGGAAGGTAAATTGTTTTGTAAAGAAATGTGCAGTAGTTATGGATCAATTTGAAACTGTTGTAAAGATTAATGTACTACCTCTTGGTTCTTATGACTTACTAATTGGTATGGATTGGTTAGAGAAACATAGGGTGATAAAAAACTGTTATGATAAAACCTTTACATGTATAAATAATGATGAAAAATCAATAAATGTAAAGGGAATCTCTAGAAAAACAACCATAAGGCATATTTTTGCTCTGCAACTTAAGAGAGCTGTTAGGAAAGGTTGTAAGGATTATGCAGTAACAGTAACTGATGAGAAAAATCTAAATAAAATAGATAAATTAAAATTGGAGGGCATACTAGTTTTAAGAGAGTATGCTGATGTACTTTCGGAATAAATTCTAGGACTACCTCTGAAAAGGGAACTATATTTTACCATTGAGATGGTACCTGGTGCAGTACCCAGCTCAAAGGCCCATTATCGAATGAATATACTTGAACTTAATGAACCAAAGTTACAATTAAAGGAACTTATTGACAAGAAGTATATACGACCTAGTGTGTCTCCCTGGGGGGAACCTGTCATCTTTGTTAAGAAAAAGGACAGAACTATGCGACTTTGCATAGATAACCGTCTGTTGAATAAGATGACTATTAAGAATAGATACCCATTGCCTCGCATAGATGATCTGTTTGATCAACTACATGGAGCCACGGTGTTTTCAAAAATTGATTTAAGCTCTGGATATCACCAATTTAGGATTAAAGATGAAGACATCTTTAAAACAACTTTTAAGACTCAATATGGCCATTATGAGTTTGTCGTCATGCCATTCGGGCTTACTAACGCTCTAGCTATTTTTATGTGTTTAATGAACAATGTAATGCATAAATATCTAGACAAATTTGTGTTCGTGTTTATCGACGACATATTAATCTATTCGAAATCTAAAGAAGAACATAAAGAACATTTAAAAATTGTTTTACAAAAGCTACAAAGACATCAACTCTTTGCAAAGTTTAGTAAATGTGATTTCTTTAAGGATAAAATCCAGTACTTAGGTCATGTGGTGACTAATGAAGGTATTTCAGTGGATCCCAAAAAGATAAAGGCGATTGAAGATTGGTCGGTTCCTAAAGATGTAACTGATGTTCGATCCTTCATGGGAATTACCAGAGGTTCATTGAAGGTTTTTCAAGAATTGCAAATACGATAACTTCTTTGCAGAAGAAAGGAAAGAAATTTGATTGGAACCAGAAATGCGAGGATAGCTTTAAAAAGTTAAAAACTTTATTAACCAGCGCACCTATTTTAAGAATAGCTGATCGAAGTAAAGATTTTGTAGTGTGTACTGACGCCTGCAATGATGGTTTAGGCGAAGTATTGACTCAAGAAGGGCATGCTATTGCTTATAATTCTAGGAAACTAAAAATTCATGAAAAGAATTATGCAACTTATGATCTGGAATTAGCTACTATTATACATGCTCTAAAGATGTAGTGTCATCATCTAATTGATAGAAAATTTATTCTAAAGACCGATAATAAAGCACTAAAATATTTGTTAAATCAGCCTAATCTAAATGCTAGACAAGCTAGGTGGCTAGCTTTTCTAAGTGAGTATGATTTTGAAATTCAGCACATTAAAGGGAAAGAAAATAAGGTTGTTGATGCATTAAGTAGAAATGCAAGGCTGAACTTTACAACAGTTATCAACACTTATACAACAGATCTATATGAATAGCATAAATTAGGGTTAGAACTAGGCAAAATTTACCAAAATTTACAAGCTAAAACGAAAGAAAATCCAACAGAAAGCTTAAGTAAAGGGTACAGTTTGAATGAAAAAGGATTTTTATTGTATAAAGACAAAATGTATGTACCTAATGTACCTAAAGTTAAAAAATTAATTATAGATGAAATCCATAAAACTCCATACTCAGGCCATCCAGGTTATCAGAAGACTATAACTATGTTAAGAAAAGAATATTTTTGGCCAAACATGAAGACTGAACTGGTAGAATATATCGCAAGGTGTTTTGAATGTAAGCAGGTGAAAACTAAACATCAACACCCAACTGGATTACTTCAGCCATTTCCCATTCCTAGCTAGAACTGGGAGATAATTAGTCTCAATTTTGTTATTGGACTGCCTAAAAATCGGAATTTAAATGATTCTATCATGGTAGTGGTCGATAAATTAAGTAAAGCAGCCCACTTTATACCCGTTAAAACTACGTATAAAGCTACAAACATAGCTAATATTTTTCTAAAGCAAATTTTTCGACTGCATGGGATACTGAAGGTTATAATCTCAGATAGAGACCCTAAATTTACAAGTAAATTTTTGAAATCTCTGTTCAAAGGATTAAACACAACACTAAAATTTAGTACTTCATTCCATCCTCAAACTGTTGGAAAAACTAAAACAGTAAACCAAGTACTGGAAGACTTACTAAGAATGTATGTAAAAGACTAGCCAGGTAAATGGGAGGATTATTTGCATCTAGTAGAATTTGCCTATAATAATAACTATCAAGTGTCAACCAGATTTAGTCCTTTCAAAATCTTGTATGGAAGGAAATGTAACACTCCTATCTCTTGGAGTAATTCGATGGACAGATTAGTATTAGGTCCTGATTTATTGAAAGAAATGGAAGAAATTGTAAAGTAGGTACAAGGTAATCTGAAAACTATGCAAGATTGACAAAAGAGTCAAGCAAACTTTAAAAGAACTCCAAAAGAGTTTCAGGTAGGTGAACATGTGTTCATCAAGGTAAGGCCCAAAAAGAGATCCCCGAGGTTGGGTAGTTGTGCAAAATTAGCACCTCGTTACTGTGGTCCATTTGAAATACCATCCAGGATTGGACAAGTAGCTTATCAATTAGCATTACCACCGAATTTAAGAGTTCATAATGTTTTTCAAATTTCTGTATTAAAGAAATATGTTCATGATACTACTCATGTTGTTAACTGAAATGATGTATAGGTGGAACCAGAAGGAGATTTTATGGTGGAACCAGATTGTATACTCAGGTGGAGGGAGATCACACTTTGGAACCGCACCATTGGTCAGGTGAAGGTGCAATGGAAGCACCTTAGTCCAGAGGAAGCCACCTGGGAATTGGAAAGTAATATGCGAGATGCATATCCAATTTTATTCCATGGGAATTATGAGGACGAAGAATAAATAACATCAAGGACGATGTTATAATTTAAGGGGGTGTGTATGTCACATGCCCCAATTTTGAAAAAAATAATTTTATATTATTTGAGGACAGTATGTTAAATTTTATGCTAAGTTGTAATTGATGACTCAACAGGGTAAAGGATATTTGATGTAAATTCTGAATGTTTTATTTATAAAAAATAAAGGAGGAGACAACAGTTTAGGAGAGCTGTTAAATGAGTGTTTACTGGTCAAATTTGTGGAGGAGACTAGGTGGAGAGAAAACTTACATGTGGCATCATCCTCAAACCACTTCCAACTGTTGCAGGTGGAAACCTCTCTACATTTGGGGTTATGATTCCCCGAGAAAGTGGAATCAAAGTAGGTGGCTCAATTAATGAAAATTGACCCAAAATACTTAGGCAAGATTTATAAAAAATCCCATTGAAGAGAGCTAAGTATGCTCATTCTAGAGAAGTGATCATTCGGGTTGAATGAATGTACTTCAGAGAAATTAAAAGAAGGGGAAATATGGAAAGTGTTTGAGGAGATAATTGCTGATTGATCTAGTTGCAACTTTTAAGCTAAAGATCATACTACTGAGAGCAGAGTGTTTTACTAAGATATTGAACTAGTCAGTTGACAGAGGGTTCTACTTTTTGCATTCTCCACGAGTTCTCAGCCAAGGAGACCAGGAACAGGCTCGGGGGTCCTGAGGAAGCATTGTTTGAGCGCTCTCCAGGAGATTGGTAGGGAGGAACAACCTCCTAATGCTGTTGTCGTCTGTCCTAAATAGTTTCTATGTTATTTTCTTTTAATGTGTTAGTCAAATAAATCTTGGTTTGACTGGTATATGAATGTTAAAATCTAATTTGTGAAATGTTAGAATTAGTATTCTTATTAGATTGTTAAAGAAATGAAATTGGTTTAGAAAATAATGTGTTAGAATGAAAATAAATTTCTAGACTGTGTTTTTCCATACCTGGAAACCAAGTCGTACTCTAGCACAGTTAGAATGATTTAAGTAGATGAAATATATTCAAAAGAGAATGAAAATAAAAGATAGGAATCTGTTTCTGTAGATAGCAGAGTAATTTATCCAATGTTTAAATTATTATGAAAAGAACAGTGTTATGGTTTATTTATGTTTACTGTTTTACTGAATATAACTAAATAAAAATGTTGGAAAAGAAATAGTGAGACTACACTAGAGTTATAGTAATATATATATATATATATATATATATATATACTGATACAATAAAAATTGTAGAAGATACAGTTAAGTATCTAAACAAGGTATTAACCACACTTAAATCTTTTATCTTAAAACATTTATTTAATATAAACTAGAATAGGATTATGTTTACAAACCCTTTATTAATAAAAAGTAATCAAAGTTATAGAGTTAATGTTTTAATCCTTACAAAACTATGAATCTTTACTAAGTTACAGAACAATAAACAAATACAAATATAAATGTGAACAATAAATAGAATAAAACTAAGAAAGTACCTATTTAAGAAATAATTATTTACTAGACAAGTTCATAACCTGTGCAAGTTAAACCTGAGGGTTGAAACCCTAGTTATTCTTTTATCTTTTTATAAACATATTCTATAATAACAGAGTAAACAAATTAAACTAGAAGACTATAAGTTAGGCATTAGACTAGTTACAGTCTTATCACAATAACTTATAGTATTTTTATAAACTTTTTTATTTTTAAAAATAATTCATAAACAGATTAAATAACACCAATACTCTTGTAATAACAAAATATAAGTAAACAGAAACCAATGATACATCTATATAAGGGTTCTCTTCCAGTAAACCCTAGCTAATCCATCCTAACTGATAATTATAAATTTATAAATTTTACTTTACGACTGAGATACAGTCTTCACAATAACTTAATTTATTTACAAGAGAAATATTAGACAGTAAATTTATTTCACTAACAATGAAGAAGAACAAACCTCATTTACAGTAATATATTTTATAAGACAAAGTATAAATTAACAGAGTATTCGAAACAAAATTTAATTAAAAACCATGAGTATAGGAGAAATCTCCATACTTTAAGAAACAAAGTATGATGTTACCAAGCCATAAGGCTATAAATTCTTTTTACAAGTCAAGAAAAACTAAATACAAGTCACAGAATTTAAGCCGGAGCTACCCTGCAACAGGCAAGGGTTTTAATAACAAAAAATAAGTAATAACTGAAACTAAGCATCTATACATTGGAGGAATCAAAGCTGTGCTTCCTTTCCAACTGTAACCCTTTTCCCTTAACCATTGCAAGTAGGGAGATGCCACATTAAACCAGGGCTTACCTGTTTTTGTCTTGAATTCAACCAACGGTGGAGAGGATTCTTCTAAGCTCAAAGACGAGCTGTAACCTGCAAGCGAGACTGAAGGCTTAAATTAGAAGCTATACATTCTAATAATAAAACTGTAAATTGGAATTTATAAATGATAATAGGGAAAAAATTATACGTGAAGGAAAAGAACTCTGGAGCCGAGGAGGTAAATGGACCAACACGACGTATAGCACCTTGAGGAACAAACCCTCATGCTAACCTATGACAAAGACCACGGGGTTCACTTTCCAAACTACACCAACAGTTGAGCAGGTTGAAAGCTATGGCAATGGCAATGTTAAGAACTGTAATGTCCCCAGTTTTGACCCCGTTTGCATGATGTATATATTGTAATTAATCGTGGTGAGGAGCTCAAGGCAAAATCCCCACCATCGATTTGGGTGTGTATGTTTTGGCAATGGGGATAATTGTCGATGGCATATCGTGCTATAAGGCACATTATAATTCGGCATCATGTAAACCCGCACATCAATTAAAATAAACCACAACCAGCTATGACAGTGCAACGTTGAATGAAAAGGGCATGGTTCCAAAGGATAAGGGGTGGGGATGTCAAACCTGGGTTATGGGGGAAAAACCCATGTTTTATCACTTTTGTTTTGTTTTGTTTTTCCACCTTTGTTGTTTGTCACCTTTTCTGTCTTACCCAACCTCTCCAACCTCTTCAATGTCTTGTCTTTGTTAGTTGGGGGCAGTTATTGCATGAGGAAACATGAGGATGGAAAAACGTGGGTTTTGGCAGGCTGCTGTCAGTTTGGACAATACGCATGCCCAGCAGAGAACTCTCGTTTCCCTCACGTTGGTCTTCATTCTCCTCATGGTTGGTTGCTCTCACGGCGAGTCTGTTCTTCCTCACGCAGAGGGACATGCTGTTCGTCCTCACGCAGGCTGTGAGTCTTACTCTATGTTCCTCACGCACCAGCCGTGGCTCTTCTTTGGTTGTGCACGCAGCGAGCAGGTAGAATGGCCTCAAGGGCCTGATTTCCATTGGTATGTGTCATAGCCGTGGCTCTAATCCATGATTTGGGTTACTGTTGATTTCACCCACGATTTGGGTTGCTGTTGGTTTCACCCACGTTTTGTGGGCTGTGGTGCTCAAATTCGTTTTGGGCCACTGTTGATTTCCAATATGTTGGCTGAGTTTCCCTGTTTTGGGACTGTGCATAGTTTCCATCCTTCTCATTGTGTGTTGGGCTGTTGAATTGCCTTGGTTTTGGTTTGCTATGGATGCAATCATCTTGTGGGTGCTGTGGCTGAGTTGTTTTGGCCACGTTAGGGCCAAGAACAACTCAGCAGTGTGGTCGGACTTGAGTTGCGTTCACCATTTGGTTGGGACTATCAGTCGTACGTCCTTGCTTCTTCACAGGGCTGTGAAGGGATGGTTTTGCTGCTGGTATGCAGTGGTTGTCCCCTTGGGATGTACTGGCTTGGTCAATCTGTGAGGGCCTGTTAAACCCAGTTGTGCCTGGTTTGTTGTTGGTGTCCCCTTGGCTATGTGTAAGCCTGCAATTGACCCTTATTCCGGAGGAATCATGCCCAGCTCGAGGGGTGGTAGTGTGCTGAGAGATTTATGAGCACGCTGGCCTATGGTTGGGTGGAACGTTGCAGCGACGTAGCTGGTTGTGGGATTCTTCATCAAAAGATAAGTGATGCTGTTTACTCCATCTCTGTATATATATATTGATGTCAATTAATGAATTATAATGAACATGTGGAATGTTGGAATGTATTTGTGTTGCTTCCGCTGTATGATTGAAGAGTTTTGCATCTGTGTATGCTTGTAAGATTTTATGTCTAGCATTGATTTCTTTGATTATGTTCATGGGGCCATCTGCCCAGTTGTGTTGATGTGTTCCTCGCATCCTCTTCGCCGGCTGAGGGACGAGGACGTGACAAGAACCAACACTCTAGATTACTAACAGAGTAAAACCACTCTCAGAGCAACACAATGCTTGAAGAAATGAAACCAAGATACGAGATGTGTATCTCTCAACCCTCATGCAAGAGTTGCAGCACTCCACTACACACATAATGGAACTGAAAAATGAGAACAAGCAAGCCTCTCATGGTGACGGAGAAACCAGATAGTGCAGAGCCAAATCCTTGTAGAATAATGAAGAAGATAGGGTTACGTTGCAAGTTTTTAAATCGTTCATTGCACGGTGGAGGCTTCTCTATGTGGCCACTAAAATATTTAGTCAGCAGTGGGTCGAACCATATAGTTTCCTGCACTGTCCGTGAAGAACAATATTATTGCCAATCATACATATTTTTAACACTAATGATAAGGTTTGATAACACATCATTGTATGTCAAATAACATTGAAATCAACCTATGGTATAATCATATATTTTATACAACCAATATTATATTTTGGTATAAAGACAATTTGTTGTATGTGCCTTTCAATACTTTGTATGCCATGGTTCTTAAGAATAAATACCTTGTTACTAATGGATTAAAACCCTAAGCTCTAAACCTATGGTCTAAACATTATCTCAATACTTTAAGCATGGGTTCTTTGAATTTGGACTAGAACATCCTATGGACTATGTATTATTGTAATTCTATCATAATGCAAACTTTGTAATATGTTAACGTGTGATAGAGTTTGGGTGGCAACATAACATAGGGTATAAACCATACAATAGCAGGGTTTAATATTTATGTGAGAGGTGGTCACGTTGTAAAGAAGTGAAACAAAACTATGGAGAGTGGGTTTTTATGTGGATTTAATGGTTTTTAGCTAGTGCATTCAATGCATTTGGTGAAATGTCACAGCCTTACCTTATGCTTCGCTCATGATAGTTGTGTGTTGTTTGTCATTTGGGGTTTTCCACTTTGGTTCTGCATAGGGGGAAAACCATGGAGGTGACCTTCAGACTATGCGGTATGTCCACATTGGTTTGGTTTAACGTTTGTTCATGGCCATACTTCTCATCCCTCATTCGTCTTGTGTTTTGCAGGTGCCGAAAGGGAATGAGGAGCAGAGTGTCTTTGCTTTTGTGCCTCCAAACATTTGCACTTGTGGCCACGGTAATCCTGTGAACAAGATTTTACTTGCTACCTTTAGACCCTCTTGGGGAGATTGTGCATAGATTATTGCTTGGTTTACGATTTTATGCTGTGGGTTTCATTGTGGGGGTTTTTAAGATTCACCTTCGGGCATGATTACAGACTTGGGTTTTGGACAGTATCTTGATGGATTCGACTGTGGAGTGAAGTCGCACTCCCTCTGGTTCTGTGTATAAATTTGGGTTTGTAATTTTACTTGGGCTATTTTAGTAGTGAAGAGAGGAATGTTTGGGCTTCTAGAATACTTGGTTTTGGTTTATGCAAATCATATTTTCATTGGGGCATTTCAGCCATGGGCTGCACCATCGCTTGTAATGGTGCGTTAGCCCATTGGCATGCCTGTGTAAACTTGTTTATAAGTTTTAATATGATGACTATGTAGTTTACTTGGCAATATTTGTGTGAATGGATGCCATACTATTTTTATTACTTGATTTAACATGGTTTAATCTATGATGTGCATAGCACGATTTCACTGCGTTTATTCTGTGGTTATGGTTGATTTATGTGGGAATTCGCCAGCTTGAAGGTTCTGTGTAATATAGTGTTTCTTAGTTTGTAATGTAAAGATATAGACATCATGGGTATAGGCCATGCCATGAATGGCATGTGCCTTCCCACTGTGATGCGATACTATAGCGTAGGGTTAATTTTGTAGAGACTATGTATTATATTTAAAATTTGGCAGAGGCCGTGACTTATGTGAGCGTTGTGCATTAGTGGGTTTCGTAGAGGCCAGGGTTTATAGACCCTCGATGGAGTTTGTTGTTTAATATGTAAATGGACTCTGTGTATTTATATTGTAATGGATGCATTTTATAAACCACAGCCTGCATATGATTTGATGTATAGCATGGCCTGTGTGAGAGTGGTTATAGGATTTGGTGGTCAATTTGTATATACATTGCATATGGTTTGTTATTATGGCTTTGCCTTGTTCTAGACATCCATGGGATCAATTTACCAACCTCTGTTGGCAAGTAGGGTTTTTAATGTAACGAGTTGTAATGAAATGTATTTTAATAAATAAAACAAACTGGGCTTTCATGCCCAGTTTGTTTTCGATTCCTGTTACCGTTTGCAATATATGGATTTATGATATGATTTTGATGTTTTTTACTATGATATGATTTATTGTATAAGACATATTATTCTAATTTGGCTATGGTAATGTTTGTTGAGTTATGTAATTTTGTTTATGGTTATGTATAGATAGAAAATTTAGAACTGTGGATTCTGAGATATGAATTATGATCAAAGAATTGTAAAGGACCACATAGATGGTCACGATGCCTCCTCTGATTATTTATAATGTTGTTCCATTTATGTGGAGTACTTTTAATGTAAATTTGTAATATGGATACAGACCTTTAAAGGTCTTAGATGATTTATTTAATTTTGGAATTAAATGTATAGATAGTTTTCATAAAGGTTTATACCTGATGGTCTTATTTATATGTATATATAATTATCTTATAAAATAGTTCTGATTGTAAGTAATACCTGAAGGTATATATTTAGTATATTTAATCTTCTTAATCTTACTCTTATGATTAAATCTACTATAATCTAAAACATGTCTCTACTGACAAATGTAATATGTGAGTAGAGTTATAAATAATAGGTGAGAAACAAATAGTAGGTTTGGATTTACCTAGTTTTATAGTAATAAATTTTTGAATATTGAATGAGTACATAAACAAAATTTAGAGATGGAAACCTAGCTATACAGCCTATGATAATATTTACCACCCTAGGGAGTATTGAAGAGAATACAAAACCTAGCAGAATCTAGGAAGAACACTAATTACATAGGGTTAGTAAATTTATTGGAAACATTCATCTAACATATTCATTATATAATCTAGAAGATAGCATAGACTGTCTAGGTTTAGATTTTAATAAATGTAACCCTAGGATATATGGACAGAACCAATCAATTCCAGGGTTAATAATATATATAAAATATTTTACATAAAGTAGCCAACATTTACCCTAGAAATGAACTTTGACATACTAAGAACTCATACCTGTAATTTGTCTTCCTGAAGCTCCTTTAGAGGCTGAACCTGCACACTTTTTAAATAACCAGCATTATCAATTTAAGACAGATCTGACCTCTGATTTTGATGACCAAATCACTTGGGAACTACCACGTTCCTCCCAACCATGAACCGGAACCATTCCTAGTTCTAATCAAATCCTGCCGAGATGGACTCCAACATGCAAGTAGCTTAGATCTTCTAAGGTAGGGTTTCCTAATTGGTATTCAGTTCTGAATCTGTCCTCTTTTCCTTGCAAGAGAAAGTTCTCCAAGAAAACACTTGAGAGCCAAAAATAGGCAGAATAATAATTCTCCAAGATAAAAATCAGAACCCCAAGCCTTTGCTTGGATTGAGTCTTTATAGACAGACTTTTCAGTCAAAGGGGCAGTTAAATCAAGAAATCCTTGATTTCTTTATTTAACCCTTTTTTTTAATTACTCGGCTAATTTTTCCAATATTTAACTTAGGAACTTTTAAGTAGTTCCTAGTTAATCTTTCATAGTTATTTCACTATTTATTAAACCTTTAATAATAAATAATAATTGGTGGAGCTTCTCTTCTTTCTTTATTCAATTATATAATTAATCATAATTAATTATTTATACCTACTATGTATAAAATACATAGTATTATAATACTTGTTAGCATTTGTCTTTGGGCATCATGTATTATGATCCCTAGACTTAACGACACTTCTTCATGAAGGTCAAGTAGATAGATGGCTTAGGTCTACTATGCTAGGCAACTCTAAACATCCTTGCATGTTGGATTTCCCTCGTATAACTTGGTATTTCTTCAGTACTTGATGAGAATACATAAATTCGAAATTTAATTTAATCACTTAAAAATAAGTGTGATGAGATCAATATTATTCTCGATTCATTTTCACTCAGAGGTGATTTTAATCTTTTCAGTAACCCCTATCACTTACCAGAGCCCATACTCAATGCTTATAATAAGGAGTTACAAAAATAGTGCAATTCCAGAGCTTTCTCTCAACACTAAATGCTAGGACGTACTTGTACGATACACCTAGGGATACAATGGTCAAGGATCTGATGCTCCAGAGATTATTCTCAACATCAACATGGAATGCTCCAGAGCTTATGCCCAACATTTCCAATTATATTTTCATGTGTTCCAGAGCTTTATGCTCAACACAAATGTAAGTACTTATGTGCTCTAGAGCCTCTTGCTCAACACAAAACATCTCATCGATCATGTGCTTCAGGGTCCATGCCCAACACAAAACATTTCATCAATCATGTGCTTCAGGGTCCACGCCCAACACAACCAACATATATATATATATATATCATCAACAATTGGCTTACTCCCAATATTTAAAGAAAATCATTATTTTCATATGCACTAGGGTCTTTGACCCAATATAAAAATAGAACATCAATATAACCATCATGATCAATAGGCTCATGCCTATAAATGGTAGGTCCAAAATTTGGGATATTACATCACTCCTCGCTTAGTACAACACCGTCCCTAGTGTTCTAGGGACTCTGATTCATATCATGAAACAAGGCAGGGTAAGCCTTTCTCATGGTGGCCTCATTCTCCCAGGTAGCCTCATCTACCTCAAAGTGCTTCCACTACACTTTCAATTGGACTACAATGCACTTATAAAGCTACACTTCTCTCTTGTCCAATATATGCAAAGGCTCAAGGGAAAATTCCCCCTCATATTCCACCTATAATAATGACCAATCAATGACATTCTTAGCGTCATAAACATAATTCTTTAATAAAGATGCATGGAAAACATTATGAAATATTACGTGCACAGGTAATGCTATTTCATAATCCACTGGTCCTTTCTTGGCCATAATTTCAAAAGGTCCACAAAATATAGGTTCTAACTTACCACATCTACCCAAGCTAAACAAGCTCTTTTTTTCTTTCACTTTCAAGTAGACATGCTCACCTACTTGATTGTCTTTATCTTTTTTTTTCTTATCTGCATAACTTTACTGACGATCTTGTGCCTCTTTAAGGTTTCCTTGGACCTTGGTAAGTAACTGTTCCAAGTCCAATAACAGGTTAGGCCCTAACATGAGCCTATCCACCACATTGTCCCAAGTAACTGGGGTCCTACACTTCCATCCATAGAGTACCTCGAAAGGACTCATCTTTGTGGAATCCTGATGCCTGTTGTTATATGCAAACTCTGCAAGGTGTAGATAATCCTCCCACTTGGTCGGGTTGTTAATGACATACATTCGAAGCATGTATTCAACAATTTGGTTTACTCTTTTAGTCTTCTTGTTTGTTTGCGGGTGATAAGCAGTGCTAAAGTTCAGTTGCATCTATAATCCAAAGAATAAATATCTCCAAAATTTTCTTGTAAAATTAACATCTCGATCTGAGATCATTTGATTTGGGTATCCCATGAAATCTAAATATCTATTTTAGGAAGATATTGACAATGTTCATGGCCTTGTATATCAATTTTATGGGGATGAAGTGTGCTGCCTTAGACAGCTTGTCAATGACTACAAATATGGAATCATTTTGCTTCTTTCTTTTTAGTAAGCCAGTAATAAAATCCATACTGATAACCTCCCACTTCCATTCTGGAATGGGAAATGGCTGTCGCAATCCTAAAGGATGCTGGTGCTTGGATTTAACTAGCTTGGATTCCTAACATTTCACAATAAACATTGCAATGTCGGCCTTTAACTTAGACCAGAAAAAGTGTCACTTGATGCCAGGTATCATCTTCTGATATCCCAGGTGCCCCGAGTAGGGTACCCTATGAAATTCTATGACGGTGCTAGATCAAATGTCCCCTCCATCTGGAACATACAATCTATCCTTTGACCATATTAGTCTGGAGTCATCCACCTTGTATTCCTTCTATTGTTGAAACAACCAGTCCTCTTGGACCTTCTTGAGGATTTCCACATAGAACGGGTCAACCTTGTTAGTCGTTCTAGTCTTCTCATGAAAATATCCATTAGTTTGACTCAAGGTCACCTCATATATCATATGAGTTCGTCGACTCAAAGCATTCACAACTTTGTTCTCTTTGCCCTTAATATGCTTTAGTTCAAAGTGATACTCACTCAGGAAAGCCAATCATTTGGCTTGCCTCGCATTCAGATAAGGTTGATTGAATAAATATTTTAGACTCATATTTTCAGTCTTTAGAAGGAACTTCCTCCCCATGAGGTAGTGCCTCCACATCTTCAGATCGTGGATAATGGCCGCTAGCTCTAGATCATGCGTGGGATAATTCTTCTCATGCCCTTTTAATTTCCACGATTCATAACATATCGCATGATCATTTTGCAAGAGGACTCCTCCAAGTCCTTCCTTTGTTGCATCCGTGCATACAACGAAATCCCCATCGGGATCCTCAATTGGCAACACTGGTGCGGTCATCAAAAGCTGCTTAAGCTCTTGAAAACTTTCTTCACACTTGTTAGTCCATAACAACTTGTTTGCTTTCTTCTGCAAAGCTGTCATGGGGAAAGCGATTCTTGAGAAGTTCTCAATGAAATTTTGATAATATTCATCTAAAACCAAAAAGGACCCAATGTCAGTGACACTAGTCGGGGTAGGCCAATCCTTTATAGCTCGAATATTTTGCGGGTCCATAGCTATTCCTGCCTCGGATATGATGTGATCTAGGTACTGTATTTGTGGTTTGTAAAAATCACATTTACTAAACTTGGCGTAGAGTTGGTGTTATCTCAACACTCAAAGTACTATGCGAAGGTGTTCTTTGTGTTCCTCTTTATTCTTGGAATAAACCAGAATGTCGTCAATAAATACTAGTACAAAATTATCCAGATATTTATTGAATATGTTGTTCATCATACACATAAAGTTTGCGGGTGCATTGGTCAACCTGAACAGCATCACTACAAAATTGTAGTGCTCGTACGTTGTACGAAAGGTGGTCTTGGGAATATCTTCATCTCGGATCTGTACATGATGGTACCCTGATCACAGGTCAATATTCGAAAATATTTTGGCTCCTCCCACCTTGTCAAACAAATCATCGATCCTAGGGAGTGGGTAACAGTTCTTTATAGTCATTTTCTTAACTGACGGTAATCAATGCACATCCGCATCGTACCGTCCTTATTCTTTATGAACAAAATCGGTGGTCCCCAAGGGGACACACTGGGTTGGATATACCCTTTCTCTATTAACTCATGCAACTACAGTTTGAGTTCCACCAATTTTGGTGCACTCATGTGGTAAGGGGCTTTGGAGACCGGAACTGATCTTGGGGTCAGTTCGATGGAAAATTCTAGGTCTCGTTTCAGAGGTAATCCAGGGATTTCCTTGAAAAAAACATCCTTGAATTATTCAAGAACGGGGAAGTCTTATATGTGTTGTTCTCTATCAGACTCTACGTCTTGGATGTTTACTGCAAACAACTTGCAGTTCTTCCTAACACACTTCTTCAGTTGTGATGCCTTGAACCTTCACCTGGTTCCCTTGGCTACTAGTACCATTAGAGGAAATTTGGGGTCTAAAATGGGCCTTATAAGAAAATGTGCCAAAATAATTTTTTGTGAGTTGGAATTCAAGAACCAATAGAATTTCAATAAAATAAGTCAACCATAATGGTTGAATTGGCATATTTGTCATTAAAAAAAACTACTTTTTTTGTTCGTATTTTCGACATATCTCATTGTGTTTTTACTCAAATTTTGATCGGGAGAGCTCGTTGGATGCGGAATTTGATTCCGCATCCAACGAGTACCCACACTTCATACTTTTGACGGACCCGGCTACCCCAAAAACAAGAAATACCTGAAAAAACGTAATGATGATGTCATCATCACTTTTTTTAGGTATTTCTTGTTTTTGGGGTAGCGGGGTCCATCAAAAGTATGTAGTGTGGGTACTCGTTGGATGCGGAATCAAATTCCACATCCAACGAGCTCTCCCGATCGAAATTTGAGTAAAAACGCAAGGAGATATGTCGAAAATACGAACACAAAAAGTAGTTTTTTTCTTTCTTCCTCCAAAATTAATCAATATTATTTTATTATTTTAACTATTATTTTATTATTTTAACTATTATTTTATTATTTTCCTTAGGAGGCCCATTTTAGACCCCAAAATTCCTCTAATGATAAGATAGACTTGTGTAGAAAATTGAGCATGACATGGTGCTATTCCAACCAGTCCATGCCAATAAGAATATCGTACGATCCTAAAGGTAGGATGTTCAGGTTTACCTTAGTAAGGAAACCGTTCAGGCTTACTTCACATTCTTTAACAATTTCTGAAACCTTCTGTTTCGTACCGGTGGCTATTTGTACCAGCCAAGGTTTAACGTGCTTTACCTTACCTAACTTGCATAAATCAACAATCTTAGGTGCAACATAGCTTCGAAAAGCACTATGATCAATAAGTATTGAAACAGAGGTGTTCAAGATCTTACCTTCGATCTCGACCATTGTAGCTTGATGGTCCACCTGTCGGCCATATAATGATGGATAGATTTGCAGGGTTCCTGGTATATCCTCAATGATAGGTTCTTCTTGCAGGTTATTCAATATTCTGTTGTTCTTGTTCTTACATTCTCGGGCATAATGCGGCCCATTGCACTTCCAACACTTGATTGCTAAAGGGGTAGCATTGGCTCCACTTGCCACTTGCTTATTACCATTAGGATCTGGTACATAAGGATTCGTACCAGTTTTTTTGAAGTTCTTGTTCGCTTGAAAGCTCTTATTTTTCTTTCTATAAGGCTATGGGTTTGACCCAGGCTTGCGGTTATCAGAAAATTTTCTAGACTTTTCTTTGTTTCGGTCCTAGTTTTTTTACCGTAACTACCCATGCTCATAGTAGAGTCGGGCCTTATGTAGTGTAGTATCCAGTGTCTTTGGCATTTGGAATTCAATCCTGTCTCAAAAAATGGGAGGAAGGCATCCTAGGAACTACTGGATCTTCACCTTATCTTCTTTGATATATGGTACATAATGAAGTAGATCTAGAAATCTGTTTATAAATGCGTCCATAGTCATGGACCCCATGCGTAGTTCATGGAACTCTTTTACCTTACAGTTAAAGAACCTTTCTGACATGTATTTTTCTTAGAAAACCTTTCGGAATTTTTCCCAGCTCATATTTCTTGGTGTGCTTTAAATCTTGCCACCATCTTGTTGCCTTACCATTCAAGTTGTAGATGGAAATCCTAGCATGCATCACACTTGAATAGTTATGAACCTGGAAATATTTACTCATTCCTAGCAACCATTCTTCAGCCTTTTCTCTTGTATTTACTTCACCTTCATAGGTCGGGGCTCTTATTTTTTGAAACTCCCCCTAAAGACTGTCATCATTTATTTTCCTCTTTCTCCGTGGAGAAAGTGAGTCATCACTAGTAGGACTGCGATGATCCCCTTTAGTTGCTTCAGGTGTACCTTCTTTTTCTATTTCTCTTGGGATGATGGCCTGCTCATGGTATGGTTCTCATTTGGATCTATTTGTGGACTGGGTAGGTTTACCTTGTGGGCTCCCTCCCGTCATGTTACACAATAATGCTTCATTTATAGCTTGTTGTTCCTTTATTTCATTTAGACTATCTTCTCTGAAACGTTTCAGTTCAACTTAAAGACTGTGCATATTTTTTAGCACATCAGAGTTTAGCTCGACCATGAAGTTCACTTCTAGAGTGGGGGTGGTCATTTCTTCCTGCCGGCTATTTTCTTCCTCAGTATTCATAAACTGAGCAGCACTGTAAAAAATTTCCTGAAACACAAAAATTTTTAATAGCAGCAAAAATTTATGTTAGTAACAAAAATTTCTTATCATACTTTATTTTCTCTGCGTGAATTCCTGGTGTGCCCATAAGTCTCTTAGTATTGAAACTGGGCTCTGATACCACTTGTAATGTCCCAAAAAATTGAAAAAAAAAATTTATAGGTTAGTAAAAACTACCTAGAATGAACATTATTTACTTACGAAACTCTATCATACACTTTATGTACCTCTGTTTAGTTGTAAGATATTCTTACGTTCTGTCGTTTATATTTCATTCATTACTTTTCATGTATTTTATTTATGATTTTTGTAGTGTTGTTTGCTACTGAGTATCATGTTTACACTTTTCTTGCTTATGTGTCGTCATTGGATTTATGTGCTTCGTCCTTTCTGAATCTTCGGACTTGTTAAATATGGAGTCCTAACTTAACTTTGTTTGTGGAAACAAAGTGGGCAGAGTGGAGGGACTTTTTCTCCCATGATGGTTTGAGAGGTAAAGTATTACTTGGTTACGCATGCTTACTTATTTCAATCAAACTAAGGCACCTCTTTTATTTACTTACGTAGTTCATTACTTTGCGATGGGATCTGGTGTAAAGTGTGCTGACTTTCTTGATCCTAAAGGACCTGCTGCTAGTTGTTATGCTTATTATCGACTTGGTTTTATAACTTGGTAAGTGTCGTTATCGTCAATGTAGATACTATGACTAAATTTCCTGTACACTAATTATTCTTCATTATGTTTTAAATTCGTTAGTCTATATGTCATTAATACATTTTATGTTCTATGTATATTCTTACTATACCTATTAACATCTCTTATGTTCTTTTATTGATAGGTTATTATATTGGTTTAAGAGCAGACCTTTGGATTTTTATAGTTAGAGATGTTATCATGGCATACTTTGTATGCCATGGTTCTTAAGCATAAGTACCTTGTTACAAAGGGATTAAAACCCGAAGCTCTAAACCTATGGTCTAAAGATTATCTAAATACTTTAAGCATGGGTTCTTTGACTTTGGATTAGTGCATCCTGTGGACTATGTATTATTGTAATTCTATCATAATGCAAACTTTGTAATGTGTTAACATGTGATAGAGTTTGGTGGCAACATAACATAGGGTATAAACCATACAATAGTAGGGTTTAAGCTTTATGTGAGAGGTGGTCACGTTGTAAAGCAGCGAAAAAAAACTATGGAGAGTGGGTTTTTACGTGGATTTAATGGTTTGCAGCTGGTGCATTCAATGCATCTGGTGAAACGTGATAGCCTTCCCTTAGGATTGGCTCATGATGGTTATGTGTTGTTTGTCTTTTGGGGTTTTGCACTTTGGCTTTGCGCAGGTGGAAAACCATGGAGGCAACCTTTAGACTGTGAGGTATGCCCATGTTGGTATTAACACACCTGCACATTGGTTTGGTTTAACGTTTTTTCATGGCCATACTTCTCATACCTCATTTTTATTGTGTTTTGCAGGTGCTGAAAGGGAATGAGGAGCAATGTGGCTTTGCTTCTGTGGCTCCAAATGTTTTGCACTTGTGGCCACGGTAATCCTATGAGAAAGATTTTACTTGCTACCTTTCAGCCCTATTGGGGAGACTACACATATATTGTTGCTTGGTTTGGGTTTTTATGTTGTGGGTTTCATTGTGGGGGTTTTTAAGATTCGCCTTCGGGCATGATTACAGACTTGGGTTTTGGACAATATCTTGGTGGCTTCGGTCATGGAGTGAAGTCACACTCCCTCTAGTTCTATGTATAAATTTGGGTTTTTAATTTTACTTGGGTTGTTTTAGAAGATAAGAGACGAATATTTGGGCTTCTAGCATACTTGGTTTTGGTTTATGCAAATCGTATTTTCATTGGGACATTTTAGCCATGGGTTGCACCATTTCTTGCAATGGTGCATTAGCCCATTGGCATTCCTGTGTAAACTTGTTTATAAGTTTTAATATGATGACTGTGTAGTTTACTTGGCAAGCTCTGTGTGAATCGATGCATACTATTTTTATTACTTGATTTACCATGGTTTAATATGTGATGTGCATATCATGATTTCATTGCATTTATTCTGTGGTTATGGTTGATTTATGTGGGCATTGGCCAGCTTGAAGGTTTTGTGTATTATGGCATTACTTAGTTTGTAATGTAAAGATATAGACAACATGGGTATAGGCCATGCTATGAATGGCATGCGCCTTCCCACCGTTATGTGATAGTATAGCATAGGGTTAATTTGGTAGAGACTGTGTATTAGATTTAAAATTTGGCCGAGGCTAGGACTTATGCGAGCGATGTGCATTAGTGGCTTTCATAGAGGCTAGGGTTTATAGATCTTCGATGGTGTTTGTCATTTAATATGTAAATGGACTCTGTGTATTTATATTTTAATGGATGTATTTTATAAACCACATCCTACATACGATTTGATGTATAGAGTGGCCTATGTGAGAGTGGTTATAGGATTTGGTTGCCATTTTGTATATACATTACGTATGGTTTGTTATTATGGATTTTCCTTGGTCTGGACATCCATGGGATTGATGTCCCAACCTCTGTTGGAAAGAAGGGTTTTTAATGTAACGAGTTGTAATGAAATGTATTTTAATAAATAAAACAAACCGGGCTTGCATGCCCACAAGATTCGATTCCTATTACTGTTTGCAATATTTGGATTTATGATATGATTTTGATGTTGTTTTACTATGATATGATTTACTGTATAAGATATATTATTTTAATTTGTCTATGGTAATGTTTATTGAGTTATGTAATTTTGTTTATGGTTATGTATAGATGAAAAAGTTAGAACCGTGGATTCTGTTATATGAATTATGATCAAAGAATTGTAAAGGACCACATAGATGGTCACAATGCCTCCTCTGATTATTTATAATGTTGTTTCATTTATGTGGAGTATTTTTAATGTAAATTTGTAATATGGATATAGACCTTGAAAGGTCTTAAATGAGTTATTTAATTTTGGAATTAAATGTATAGATAGTTTTCATAAAGGTTTATACCTGATGGTCTTATTTATATGTATATATAATTATGTTATAAAATAGTTCTGGTTGTAAGTAATACCCGAAGGTATCTGTTTAGTATATTTAATCCTCTTAATCTTACTCTTATGATTAAATCTACTATAATCTAAAACATGTCTCTACTGACAAATGTAATATGTCAGTAGAGTTATAAATAATAGGTGAGAAACAAATAGCATGTCTGGATTTACCTAGTTTTATAGTAATAAATTTCTGAATATTGAATGAGTACAAAAACAAACACTAGAGATGGAAACCTAGATATATAAATCCTATGCTAATATTTACCACCCTAGGGAGTATTGAAGAGAATACAAATCCTATCAAGAATCCAGGCATAAAATTAATTACATAGGGTTAGTAAATTCATTGGAAACATTCATCTAACATATTCATTATATAATCTAGAAGATAGCATAGACAGTCTAGGGTTATATTTTAAGAAATGTAACCCTAGGAGATATGGATAGAACCAATCAACTCCAGGGTTAATAATATATATAAAATCTCTTACATAAAGCAGCCAGCATTTACCCTAGAAATGAACTTTGACATACTAAGAACTCATACTTGTAATTTCTCTTCCTGAAGCTCCTTTAATGGCTGGACCTGCACACTTTTTAAATAACCAGCATTATCAATTTAAGACAGATCTGACCTCTGATTTTGATGACCAAATCACTTGGGAACTACCACATTCCTCCCAACCATGACCCGAAACCGTTCCTGGTTCTAATTTGGATCCCCCCGAGCTAGACTCCAACATGCAAGTAGCTTAGAGATCCTAAGGTAGGGTTTCATAACTGGTATTCAGTTTTGAATCAGTCCTCATTTCCTTGCAAAAGAAATTTCTCCAAGCAAACACTTGAGAGCCAAAAACAGGCAGAATAATAATTCTCCAAGATAAAAATCGGAACCCCAAGCCTTTTCTTGGCTTGAGTATTTATAGACAGAATTTTCAGTCAAAGGGGCAGTTAAATCAAGAAATCCTTGATTTCTTGATTTAACCATTTTCTTTAATTACTGGGGTAATTTTTCCAATACTTAACTTAGAAAATTTTAACTAGTTCCTAGTTAATCTTTCATAGCTATTTCACTATTTATTAAGCCTTTAATAATAAATAATAATTGGTGGAGCTTCTCTTCTTTCTTTATTCAATTATATAATTAATCATAATTAATTCTTTATACATACTATGTATAAAATACATAGTATTATAATACTTGTTAGCATTTGTCTCTGGGAATCATGTATTATGATCCATAGACTTAACGACACTTCTTCATGAAGGTCAAGTAGATAGATGGCTTAGGTCTACTAGGCTAGGCAACTCTAAACATCCTTGCATGTTGGATTTCCCTCGTATAACGTGGTAGTTCTTCAGTACTTGATGAGAATACAAAAATTTGAAATTTCATTTAATCACTTAAAAATAAGTATGATGAGATCAATATTATTCTCGAGTCATTTTCACTCGGAGGTGATTTTAATCTTTTTAGTAACCCCTAGCACTTACCAAATCCCATACGTAGCGCTTATAACAGGGAGTTACAAACATAGTGCAATTCCATAGCTCTCGCTCAACACTAAATGCTAGGATGTACTTGTATGATACACCTAGGGATACAATGGCCAAGGATCCGATGCTCTAGAGCTTATGCTCAATATCAACCTGGAATGCTCCAGAGCTTATGCCCAATATTTCCAATTATATTTTCATGTGTTCCATAGCTTTATGCTCAACTCAAATGTGAGTACTCATGTGCTCCAGATCCTCTTGTTCAACAAAAAACATCTCATCGATCATGTGCTTCAGGGTCCACACCCAACACAAAACATTTCATCAATCATGTGCTTCAGGGTCCACGCCCAACAAAACCAACATAAATATATACATATATATCATCAAAAATTGGCTTATGCCAAATATAGAAAGAAAATCATCATGTTCATATGTAGTGGGGTCTTCGACCCAATATAAAAATAAAACATCAATATAATCATCATGATCAATAGGCTCATTCCTATAAATGGTAGGTCCAAAATTCAGGATATTACAAAAACTGTTGTTCTATAAGGCGATGGTTTAAAACCAGCTTTTCGGTTGTCTAAGAAGGTCCAAGACCTATCTCGATTTTTTTTTTAATGTTTTCTTGCCTTAGCTATCCAGGATCATAGCTAAGCCTAGATTTATGTAAGGTAGTGCCTAGATTTTTGGGCATGTCAAATTCAATTCTCTCTTGAAAATTGGGAGGAAGACACCCAAAAAACTGTTGTATTTTCACCTTTTTTTCCTTTATGTAAGGAATATAATGTAACAGATCCAAGAATCTATTGATAAAGTCCTGCATGGTAATGGAGCCCATTCATAACTGATGAAATTATTTCACCTTTCTGTTGAATAATCTCTCAGACATGTATTTCTCTTAAAATATTTCACGAAAATAACTCCATCTGATTTCTTTTACTTGATCCTTTTTGGTATGCTTTAGGTCTCTCCACTATCTAAGTGCTTTTCCATTTAAATTATAAATGGAAAGCTGGTATTTCATCTCACTAGAGTAGTGGTGTACTCGAAAGTATTTTCTCATACCTAGGAGCCATTCTTCAACCTTTTCCTTGGTATTCATCTATCCTTCATAGGTTGGGGCTTTATCTTCCGAAATTCTTCTTGGAGGTTGTCATCATTTTTTTCCTTCTCTTGTAAGGAGAAAGAAAATTATCACTTGAAAGAATGTGATAATCTCTTTTTGGAAGCTTAGGTGTATTCTCTTCTCTTCCTTCTTCCTTTGGACTGCTAGCCATTTTTCGATGATAACATTCCTTAGATTTATTCCTTGAATGGGTAGGCTGTCCATCAGGGTTCACTCCCATCATGTTCCGAAGTAAATATTCATTGATTGCTTTCTACTCTTTTCTCTCATTCATGTTATCATCTTTGAAGCTTTGTAGGTATTCTTGTAGACTCTGTATGGTTTTCATTAGATCATGATTTAATTCCACCACCAGCTCTTCTTCACGTGTTGGGGAATTCAAATTTACTTTCTGGCTGTTGTCCTATTTTGTATTCATGATCTGGACTGTTCGTTAATCTTGCAATTAAATCATTTAGTAACAAATAATTTTCTGTTAGTTTACAAAATTTTAAATGCAGTTTTGAAATGTTTATTTCTGCAATAGATCTTCAGTAGCGCCCATTAGGTCTCTTAGTGTTTGAATATGGGATCTGATACCACTTGTAATGTAGCTAAAATCCATAAATAAATAAAAAAATGTGTAGGCTAATAAAACTGCTAAGATCTTAAGGACATCTTCTTTTTATTGCGGAATAAAAACTTGGATAAATAACTAATCCTAATTTCTGTTGTTTTTTTCCTTTTTGTGTGTTTCATGTATGATGATGATGTTTACATGTCACTATTATATATTTCTATGTGCTGGTAGTTTATATACATGTTTATCTAGCTTACTGATGCTATTGATGTTATTTTGTTCATGTTTTTCTTTAATGTTACGTTATCTACTTATTATTTGTTTACAATGAAGTGGTTGACTTACCTATGTATGTAAAGGGGTCGAGTGGCAGGATTTTTCCCTATCGACTCACTCTGAAAGGTAAGGGATCCTATGATACTGGTCTTACTTATTTTATTGTGAACTAAAGCATGGTGTACCTATCTTACTACAGGTGACTTTTCCTATAGACCCAGGCTCAGGAATGCGACAAAAAATAATGCTAGCATCTACAACTAGTTATTTCTAAGCGTTAAAAGTTTTGTCAAAGAAATACTAAACCCTACGCTCTCAACCTTGAGCTCACTGCTATAGGAAGAAAGGCGTTTAAGCCTAAATTTAAAAATACATGTTGTTAAACTATGCTATATGGTTTTAAACTATGGTATTGTGGGTTTATGCTTTGAATTGAAAGAGGGTTTAAAACTATGTACATCTCGAATACTATAGAGAGTGGGTTTAAATATTTGAATTGTGAATTGTATGGATCCAAACAATAGGTAAGTGGGTTTCTATTTGAGAAATAGTGGAGGATAGGATGGCGCCTTTAATGAGACACATGATGGGAAGGATCAAGCCTTAATCCTTGTACTAGGGTTTTTCACCTGTCATTTGTTTGGTATTTCGTTTGGTACTGAGGGAGGTTTACGCTCCATTGTTGGAGCTGCGCAAACTCTTAACAGGTATGCCATCGTTCCCGTATAGTTCAACTCTTTAAATTTTGTTTGGTTTTAATGTTTCAAATGCATAATTCTCATGTTCGTTTGGTTTTGTTTTGCAGTTTTTGGGGCAGCTTTAGTGTTCTTCTTGATGACTACACAACCATCTAGGTAATCCCACGTAGAAAAAGGGCCTTTAGCCAATGTTTAGTGATTTTTAGTGTTGCAGGGTTTCTATGTTGCGAAGCTGTAACCGACCACCCTGTTAGGTTTTGGCCTAGGTTTTGGGGGAGAAATTATGATAGTAATGTTTTGTATTTTAATAACTTGTAGGTTTGGGTTTGTTGATTCTTAGCCTGTTTGGGCGTTTTTTCTTGATATGTGACTGTGTTAGAACTTGTATGGATTTGTAATGTATAATTGTGATGGTATTTGATTGAAATGATTCGGCTTTGTGTTTTCTTTCATTTGCTACGAGCTTTATGATTTTAGTGGATAAATTTATAAGTTACCAGTTCCATTTCTTTGCAATGGCACTACGATACCATTACTTTGCTATTGTTGTTTGATTATGGAATTATTGTGGGTGTTTAACCCTTGCTGCGATTTATTTAATTGATTCGTCGTTTATATGTGTTAAGCTATGTCAGAGGATTTATTTGGTTTTAATGTAGATAAATTACCTCTATTTATTTGGTGACAAGGAAAATCCCTTGATTTGTATGGGATTTGGTTTTTCGTGGGAGAACTCTCTGTCTGTGTTTTTAGTGAATGAGTTATGTAGGTTGTTGAGGGAAATCCTAGTTCTGTATGTAAGTTGGCTATGAAGCTTTGGCTATTTCATGGGCAGCCATAATGGCTTGGCCCACGCCGTGCGTAAATAGCATAGTTTGTGTGTTGGGTTTATATTTTAGTTCTTATGCGTACAGGCTTTGTTTAAAGGATTCGATAGTATTTTAAGCTTGGTTAAATGTATATCTTGTTTATTATGTCTAGACGGGACCTCATTCGATTCGACCCTGGGTTGATTGTTGGTTGGAGTTTAATGTTTATTTTAATGTTCTGGTTTATTGGTTAAGCATTGTAAGTAGATTTATCTATCAATAATAATATGCTGGAGCTTATGAGTTTTCGACCTTAGGTCGCATGGGTTAATTGGTTGTGATAGTTGTTTATAAATTGGTTTAATGATGCATATAAGTATTTGATAGATGAGATATGGTGTTATGTTGTTTATTTATTTGATAGATGAGATATGGTGTTATGTTGTTTATTTATTTGATAATTGTTTAACGCTTTTTAGCTGGAGCGTATGAGTTTTGATTTGATAACTTGAGATTCAATAAATGATTTATAGATCTGTTTGCACTGTAATATAATGCTTTGTTTGTTAATTTAATTGTTTACTATTTTTACGTAGATAGGATATATGTATTCTATGTTTGCGTTTGTCGAAAAATGTAATATTCCAGTATTGTGTTTAGATTATGGGTTTGAATTTGTTTTTAAGGGATTTGATCCTTGGTTTGAATGTTTATGAATATGTATTTAATTTTTTTTAATATTTGTTTTAATATTTGAGCAAAGTTCAATTAATGTTTAGTATAAAGAAATAAGTTGAGTTTATTTATTATTATGTTTCCTTAGTTTAATTTTGTTAATCTCTTGTTTATTTCAAATGAGACCTCGGTTGAACGTATGATTTAGTTTAAGTTTATCTAGAATATAGGGTTTGATTCTATACTAAAAAATCTAACATAAACTTCCGAACTAGTTAAAATATGATTCTAAAAGAAGTTTAACCCTAGAATCGATCTAAAAGTTTAAAGGATGAATTTAAATTTAACAAATGAAACAAACCTAAAGCATATATTCAAACTGGAAAGAAAATTGCATATCTTTAATCGAGAGCATAATAATTATAAGTACAACTTGCAAACATAATTAACATAACTGGAAAATATAGAAAACTCGTACCTGCACTATTAAGCTTTGTTAATGGCTAAGAATCCTACACACTTAAACACACAAGATTAATAAAACCCTAGATTTTTATGAGCTTAGGTCTGATAACCATATAACCTTGGAACTACTATGTTTCTCCCAACCATGACCCAAAACCATTTCTGGTTTTAATCCGTATCCTCTCGTGATGGCTCCAACATGCAAGGGACGTAGAACTCCTAAAGATGAGGCTTCTCCTATTTGGAATATCATGCTATGTATAAGAATTCTTGCTTTTTGGAAATGCTCTACAAAACTATTTAGGAATAATGATAATATCCCCCAAGCCTTCTCTTAGATTGGGTCTTTATATACAATCCTTTAGGAAAGGGCAGTTGGTTTTAAACTTGAGTTAGATCAAGAATTCATTACTTTCTTGAAAATAATCTTTAATTGATTTATGTGTATTTAATAGTTATTTTGTTTAGCTTAGGATTTTTTACTAGTTCCTAATTGAAATTTAGAATAGAATATTTATTTAAACATTTTAGTTAATAATAAATACATAGATTCATTATTTATTATTTTAGTTATTTCTATTTCCTTATATGTATATATAATTACCCTTTTATTTACAATACATATAAACTTTACATATTATCTTTAATATTTATTTATGCATCATATAACATAGTCTCATTTATTTGATGCTTCCCTTAGCTTACACTATTTTTTTATTAAGGCCTCAGGTAAGGCTGGTCAACTAAGTTAGGAAGCTCTAGATCCTCCTTGCATGTTGGATTACCTCATGTATCGTGATAGTCACTTCCAGTCCTTGATGAGAAGTAGGTTTGAAATTTCATTTAATCAACTCAAAATAAGTATGATAAGGATCAGTGTTATTCAGAGCCGTTCTCACTCAACACACTTAATTTCAGTAAATCCTAGCGCTATTCAAATCCAAAGCTCAACACTAATAATTGGGAGCTACACTTAGTGCAATTCCAGTGCCTCTCACTCAACACTAATTATAGGATGTACTTGTATAATACACCTAGGGATACATTGGCTAAGGATCCAATGCTCCATATCTTATTATGCTCAACATCAATTTGGAAATTTCTAAGGCTTATGCCCAACACTTCCAATCTTATAACTCATGTGCTCTAGAGCTTATCCTCAAAAAAAATCTCATAAATCGTGCTCCAGATCTTACGCTCAACACCATATTTCATAACTCATTATTAATTCTTGCACATGATTTAGG
>LPNX010100432.1:3215-25362 GCA_001517045.1 Pseudotsuga menziesii | reverse complement strand
TGGATTTTAAAATATGAACAAAATAATATCAGATCAGAATGTAAATCAGATCTAAATAAGTTCACAACATATCCAAAACTATGAAATGAAATCAAATCCCCAGCAACAGTTTCGAAGGAGACTTGTGTTACTTGTTTCTTCACACCGTTGATGAGAACAGCTACAAGCAGTACTGAAGGTTTATGAACCTAAAATTTTGAACCAAGAAATATTAGATCAGATCCAAATAAGATCATATCAGATCCAATAAGGTTCATATCAGATCCAAAATTATGGTCAACCGAGACGGTGGATGCACAGTTTTCTTCTTCTTCAACATTCTGAACTTTGGTGCATGCAATCCTGCAGGAATTTGCTGGAAGATCTAGATCATGGGGAGAAAATGGATCACTCTAGTAATTTGATATTTATTCCAAAATATCCAAGGTATCACATATTTTCACACCAGCAACAACATTAGCGGAAGAAAAATCAAATTTCTCTTCACTTTCGGAAGCAATTACTGGTAAATTTTGCACAGAATTCAAAGGAAAATCACCGGTGGATGTTTGCATGGAAGTGTAGCAGCATTTTTCTTCAATATCAGAGATTCGAATGTCTTCTTCTGTTTTAGCAATATGAGAATATGATATATCAGAGATCTCATGAACTTCCAGAGCATCAGGAGAAGGAGTCACTTCATGGAGACTTTCTTCAATTCAAATTGAATGTGTAGAAGATTCTGCTTCATCTTCATCTTGAACAACTTCATTAGAGAGAGTAGTGGCTGAGAATTTTGGGTGAAGAACTCTTGTGGTGCTGGCTGTAATCTCCAAAGTACTATTATGACCCTCATTGTGCTTGCCAAAGGTTCTGTCCAATATTGTCCAGAGTTCCTTTGGGTATTCAGCAGAACAAATAAGGTAGCACAAGCTATCATCAAGGGCTAGAGCTATTGATCCAAAAGCTCTGTCAATGTCATTTATCCAGTCATTCTCATTCTCATAAGTCTCTCTTCCAATTCCAATAGACACCTCATAGAGACCTCGTCTCTTGAGAGATGCAATCATCTTCAACTTCCATTCCGAATAGTTTGTGAATGAGGTGAGAAGAGGGATTGATGAGTCCATTCGAAGTTGTACCTGATAAAACCTGTAAATCAAAACAAAAAGGCACCGTAAGGTCAGACAGACTGCACATTTAGGATTTCATCACACCCAGCATAGTCAATCAAGCAAGCTTGATCAACAAGTTCTTTACTTGGGGTATTAAGTGGTAAGCCTTGGCTTCTGGTGCAGTGCTCGATTCTTGAGCTATTGCTCAAATTTCATGGAGAAATCTGTCAAAAAGCTTGTTCTTGAGAGATTGATCTTCGTCCCTCCGCATACTCTGATACCATATTAATTCTTGCACATGATCTAGGAACTAGGAATCAAAATCATCAAAGAATAATTAACAAATACTCATGAATTGGAAAATAACTGGAATACCAAATAGGTTTCCTCTCTGTATATTATATGAACAATAAAGGATTACAATTTCCATGCATAGCAATAGCTTAACTCCATGAATAATTCGAATACCTAAGGTACAATTCGAATTCAGTGAGTGAGTCTAGCTTAACTGACTCTTTGCCATGCAATCTCACTCAGTTAACCACTTGACCAAAACCCTAATTGACTCACCAAACCCTAACTGAAGTTGGAGTGCAATAAATGACTAAATCTCAAATGAAGGAGATCAAACACATGTCATAGCAATCCAATCATCAAGTGCTAGTACTGCATGACTCCAATAAACCCTGATGAGGTTAACTGAAGCTGAACTGACCATCCGAAGTTGGTGAAGGCGCCTTGTTAACTCCAGTTCATTAAATAATAATAAAATAATCATTAAATAATATATTTAATGAATGGAGGTGCCTTAACTGACTGTAACTGATTGGTTGAACTAATTGTAACCACTAGTTAATAGTTAGGTGCATTAATGTCATACAGATCACCCCTGGAGTGCTCCATTTAGCCTCCTTGACTGTAGGTAGGCGTGGGAGTGACTGGGATGATAGTAATTAATGCTCCTTGATGTCAATTAAACTTAGGATAGTGGTTTAACTAGGCCAATTTGATCGAAAGAGTGAGTATGACGGTAAATGTCTCCAACACTCATGTGGTCCAAATCTTACACTTAATACAAAATCTAATCACCCATGTGCTTCATGGTTTACGCCCAACAAATTCATTAGAGGAAATTTCAACTCAAAATGGGCCTTTAAACACTAATTCAAATTCCATGTCGCCATGTGTTAGCCAATGAAATTTCTTTAAATTTGAAATACCGCATAGGTCTTACACAATTTTTTAATATAAATTTGGGGATAGATATCATAAAAAAGACTACTTTTTTGTTTGTATTTTCGACATATCTCCCTGTGTTTTTACTCAAATTTTGATCGAGAGAGCTCCCTGGATGTGAAATTAAATTCTGCATCCAACGAGTACCCACTCAGCATACTTTTGACAAACCCTGCTACCCGAAAAATAAAAAATAACTGAAAAAACATGATGATGACATCATCATCACATTTTTTTAGGTATTTCTTGTTTTTGGGGTAGAGGGGTTCGTCAAAAGTATGCTGAGTGGGTACTCGTTGGATGCGAAATTTAATTTTGCATCGAACGAGATCTGCCGATCGAAATTTGAGTAAAATCACAGGGAGATATGTCAAAACTACGAATAAAAGAAGTAGTTTTTTTCTTTTCTTCCTCCGAAATTAATAAATACTATTTTATTATTTTTCTTAGAAGGCCCATTTTGAGTTGAAATTTCCTCTAATGATAGAACTCAATCATGCATTCATACTTCTACACAATTCATCACAATAATAATCTAAGTATATGTATTAGGGTAAATCACATAATAATACATCCAGTACATCGTCCCACGACAATAATCCTTGTCCATCAAGGTCCACTCCAAACATATAGAATCATATATAAGATAATAAAACATATGTATTGGATTATGCCCAATATATCTAATTAATCAACATAACTCATTTGCAATGGGGCATTACGCTCAATATACAAACATAAACATCAAAGTAACTCATATGCAATGGGACTCATGCCCATTTATAGTTAATGGTCAAAATTTGGGATATTACAGAAATCAACATTTAGGCCAATTAAATATCTAATGTCGGCAAAAAAATTGTAGTTGAGGTTTGTCAAATTCCCATCTATATATTTGGACTTCTTACAATGGAGAAAAAGGAAGCACTAGACCAAACTTGGAGGCTCTTGAAGAGGCATGCAAATGATTCTGTAGAATCAGAGGATTCTGTAGTAGTAGAGTTGAAAAATACATCTCCTTCTGAGGTATGTAAAGGCCATGTTTCCTCTCCCCTTTCTCATGCACCTTGGAAGTTGTATTCTCTATGTTCCTAGGGATCAATATTCTCCATGGATGTGGATCTTGCAAGGAAATGTTAATTTAGTTGAACTGAAGCCTGTATTTGTCAGTTTGTACTTATATTTTCATAGTTGTTAAATGAAGCCTCATTTTCACAGTTTTTAGTGAAATGTTATTATGGAACTAAGGTTACATTCCTCTTGATTTTATAATGTTTTGTGCAATTTTATCTTCCTACTCTGCATCCCATCTTCAATACTATTTCAAAGAGTGAGAGATAAAGCTACCCAATGGAAAGGCACTGTGTGATTGTGGTTGGAATCCTGTTGATAGTGATATTATTTTCAATTTCAAGGATAACAACCGAACCTCCCCATCCTTTTAAATCTAATAAACAATCCTATGCAATCAATTTTTCCTCTTCATTCTTGGTCAACATTTATGATTGTAAATAGCAATAATCCTTTAGACAAACTTTGGCCCCTATTTTTTTCCAATTTTTTTCCTCAAGATATTTCCCAAACATGGTGTCCTTTACAAAAGTATAGAAGAGGAGTTCGAACCTAGGAGAGGGTTTGATATTTTGCTTCCTCAGAGAGTTTACATTAGCATGCCAATTTGGGGTTGATCCCTAGATCAACTCTTGAGGATGGATTTGAATTTTTATTCTCAAAATAACTTAAAAATAATTATAAATAAATACAATATGATTTCAAGAAAATAATTAGGGAAATCCCCTTGGAATGGAAAAATTAGTAGCCTAGAAGAAGGAACAACTTATATTGAGGTGATAGTGGCCAACAAGCTATGAAAAAAACTAAGGGATTCCCAACTTTCACCAGAGTCCTGTAGAGGGGGAGGTCTAGGACTTATAGAGGGTGTGATAGTTGAATATTATTTCTCTTTGTAGTTAGGGTGAACATTCAGGGGGAAAAAATAGGATAATGCTCATGGGAATCCATGTGGTAGCCATAGATCAATATGCTTTTTAATAGTTCATTTTAGTAAAGTGGACCAACAAGAAGTCCCAACTAATATCTATTGGATGAATAATTAAACCCCACATCAACAAACTATATAGTGAGATGCTTAAAGAATGAGATTAGAGATATTTTTTTTTAAATGATCAACATTATAATCGACATGATATGATAGAATTGACAAAAAAAGGTCTAGAAATATGTAATGTCCCCCAAAATCAAAAATAATATTTTTTTATAGGTTAGTAAAAACTACCCGAAGGGGATCATTATTACTCATGCGGAATTACATGCGCTACTTAAACTTTCGATCTCTTTAAAAACTACTCATACTGTCTTGTTAATCTCTTATCCATTTTGTGATTATTAGTTTGTTTACTTCTTATGTCTTAACTCTGTTATTTAAACTATTTGTACACCTTAGTTATTATTGTAGGTGAATTAATGAATTGTATAGTTCATTGTTTTACTTTTGCACATGTGTACTCTGTTTATTAAGTATAAACTAACTTAACTTTGTTGATGGGAATAAAGTGGTGGAGTGTTGGGACTAGTTCTCCCATGACGATCTAAGAGGTAAGGTATTACTTGGTTATGCAAGCTTACTTAGTTCAATCGAACTAAGTCACTTCTCTATTTTACTTACGCAATTCATTATTTGCGATGGGATTGGATGTAAAGTGTGTTGACAGCCTTGGTTGTCGACAACATGGTGCTAGTTATTACGTTTCCTATCGACTCGATTTTAAAACTTGGTAAAAGTCGTTATCGTCAATTTAGCTATTGCAGCTAAATTTCTTGTACATTGATTATTCTTCATTATGGTCTTAAATTCGTGATTTTAGATGTGATTAATATCTTTTTCGTGCTATGTATATTTTTAATATATATATTCATTTTTTTAACATTTCCTATGTTCTTTTATTGGTAGGTTATTAATGGTTTGAGAGCAGAGCTTTGGATTTGATAATCCAAGAGATTATCATGGCATACTTTGTATGCCATAGTACTTAAGCCTAAACACCTTTAATACTATGGTATTAGACCCTAAGCTCTAAACCTATGGACTAAACCTTATCTACATTCCTAAGTAAGGGTCTTAGACTTTGGACTAGGACAACCTATGACTAATGTTGGCATTAGAGTTTGGGGTGACATGATATATGGTATAAACCATACATTCTAGGGTTTAAGCATTGGTATGGAGGGTGGAATCAAACGATACTTTGTAACAAGTCGTGACTATGGGAGTGGGTTTTTTGAAACATTAGTGGACTCCAACCTAGTGCATTTAATGTTGGTTGAAAAGCATCATAGCCTTCTGCTTAGGCTTGGCTCATGATTGATGTGCATTGCATTGTCATTTGGGGTTTCAACGTTTTGGCTTTGCGCAGACATATGGCCATGGAGGCGACCTCTAGCTTGTGAGGTAAGCCCGCATGAATTTATAATCCTGCACATTAGCTAGGTTTACAGTTGAAAAGGATAGCATACTCCTCATCCCCATGAATTTACAGTTTTGGTTTTGGGATTTTAAAGCCATGGGCTGCACCATTGCAAGCAATGGTGTCATAGCCCATTGGCACGCTTGTGTAAAACCTTGTTCTCGACCTTTAATGGTGACTGTGTACAGACATTTTGGATCTCTGTGTAAATAGATGTAAGCGTTGATTTTTATAAATTGTAAAGGTTTATGGTGTATGCGATTTCCTCCTGCATTTTTATTGAGCACTGTATTTAAATAGGGTTTTTAAAGAACATAGGCATACTCCTTACCAGATGCTCTGTGTGTAAATTCCATTAATTTTTTTGGTTAATGTACTATGTCGACAGTGTGGGTAAAGGCCATGGATGGCATGGCCTTTCCATGGGGCTGCGATAGCTTGTATTTAAATTGTTTATGGTATTTGGTTCTGTGTATTATGGTGTTTATAGTATAAGGAAATAGATAGCGTGGGTATAGGCCATGTCGTAAATGGCATGTTCCTTCCCATAGTTTTGTGATAGTGTAGCGTAGGGTTTTAAAATGGTAGAGACTCTGTACTGGATTAAAAATTTGGTCAAGGACGTGACTTATGTGAGAACTATGCATTAGTGGTTTTCGTAAAGGCCAGGGTATGCATACCCTCGACGGCATTTGTTGTTCTTAATTTAATTGGACTCAATAAATATTTTAATGGATTTAATTATAACGCACAACCCGCATACGATTGTACAACGTGGCCTATGTGAGAGCGATTATAGGATTGGGTTTCTCGTTGGTATATAGAATATGTATGGGTTGTTTATTATGACTTTGCCTTGGGTCTTGAAATCCATGGGAATTGATATCGTGACCTCTATTGGAAACAATGTTTTTATTGTAATGTAATGCAATGTATTTTGATGAAATAAACAAGCTAGGATTGCGTGACCACAGGATTCGATTCCTGCTACTGTTGCAATAAATGGATTTATGTTATGATGTTGAATTATGTAACTTGGTTTATGGTTAGGTATAGATGGATATTATATGGGATTTTTAAAAATATACTGCATGTGATTTATGGTATTTTAATGTAGATGTTAAGATTGTGGGTTTTATGGCAGAGTCTTGATAAGGACCACATGGATGGTCACCATATCCCTCTGATTAAATTTAATGTTTAATCCAGTTATGTAAAGTACTTTGGTTTTAAATGATTATATGAAACATACCTTGGAAGGTCTTTATTAATTTGTTTTAGCTTGGTTTTTATATGGAATTTGTTCTTAGTAAATCTAATTTAAAATATAAACATGTATAGTTTAGCATAAATAATATTTTTATTAATTATTATTGAACTAGTTTATTTAAAATTCTAGGGTAAGCCTCTGCTGAAAAATGAAATATGTCAGCAGAGTATTAAATAAAGAGAAACATAGGATAAACATAATACTAAGATCAACACCTAGTTAATAGAGTAACATTTATGAAGGATACCACCCTGAACATAAACAACATATAATAAGACTTCTCCGACATAAGATTAGTAAATGGTAATTACAAACCTTAGCAGTTTGTTAATCATAAAAATTAACCCTTAGGATTTGAAATTACATTGCAGCCATTACTTAATATAAATAATAATAAATCCTTAGAAAATAAAATAGAATAGGATTTCTAGGGTTTCATACCTGGATTTGAAGCTTTGTCAATGGCTGCACCTGCACACTTAAATAACCAGCATTAACATTTCAATGCAGATCTGACCTCTGTTGGATTACCAAATCACTTGGGAACTACCACGTTCCACCCAACCATGACCCAGAACCATTCCTGGTTTAAATCCGGATCCCCCCGAGCTGGAATCCAACATGCAAGTAGCTTAGAACTCCTAAGGTAGGGTTTACTATCTGGTAATCAGTTCTGAATCAGTCCTCTTTTACTTGCAAGAGAAATTTCTCCAAGAAAACACTTGAGAGCAAAAATAGGCAGAATAATAATTCCCCAAGATAAAAATCAGAACCCCAAGCCTTTTCTTTGCTTGAGTCTTTATAGGAAGACTTTTTAGTCAAAGGGGCAATTAAATCAAGAAATCCTTGATTTCTTGATTTAACCCTTTTAAATTTACTGGGGTAATTTTCAATTCTTAATATAGGAACTTTTAACTAGATCCTAGTAAATCTTTCATAGAGATTTCACTATTTATAAACCCTTTAATAATAAATAATAATTGGTGGAGCTTCTCTTCTTTATTTATTAAATTATATAATTAATTATAATTAATTCTTTATACATACTATGTATAAAGTACATAGTATTAAAATACTTGTTAGCATTTGTCTTCAGGCATCGTGTATCATGATCGCTAGACTTAACGACACTTCCTTATGAAGGTCAAGTAGATAGATGGCTCAGGTTTACTAGGCTAGGAAACTCTAAGAATTCTTGCATGTTCGATTTCCATCATATAACATGGTATCTCTTCTGTACTTTGATGAGAATACAGAAATTTGAAATTTCACTTAATCACTTATAAATAAGTATGATGATGTTCAATATTTTTCTCGAGCTATTTTCACTCGAAAGTTATTAAATTCTTTTTAGTAACCCCTAGAGCTTAGCAGGGCCCATACTCAATGCCTATATCAGGGAGTTACAAACATAGTGCAATTCCAGAGCTTTCGTTCAACACTAAATGCTAGGATGTTCTTGTATGATACACCTAGAGATACAATGGCCAAAGATCCGATGCTCTAGAGCTTATGCTAAACATCAACATGGAATGCTCCAGAGCTTATGCCCAAAATTTCCAATTATATCTTCATGTGTTCCATAGATTTATGTTGAACACAAATGTAAGTACTCATGTGCTCCAGGGCCTCTCTCTCAACACAAAACATCTCATCGATCATGTGCTTCAGGGTCCATGCCCAACACAAAACATTTCATCAATCAAGTGCTTCAGGATCCACGCCCGACACAAAAAATATATATACATATATATATCATCAACAATTGGCTTATGTCCAATATACAAAACAAATCATCATGTTCATATGCAATGGGGTCTTTGACCCAAAAATAAAACATCAATATAATAATCATGATCAATAGGCTCATGCTTATAAATAGTAGGTCCAAAATTCAGGACATCACATCCCTGCCTGCTTAGTACAACACCGTCCCTGGTGTTCTAGGGACTCTGAATGATATCATGAAACAAGGAGGGGTAAGCATTTCTCATGGTGGCCTCATTCTCCTAGGTAACCTCATCTACCTCAAAGTGCTTCCACTGCACTTTGAATTGGACTACAATGCGATTTTGAAGCAGCACTTCTCTCTTGTCCAATATATGAAAAGGCTTAGGGGAAAATTCCCTGTCAGATTCCACCTGTAATAAGGACCAATCAATGACATGCTTAGTGTCATAAACATATTTCTTTAATAAAGATGCATGGAAAACATTATGAACTCTTACTTGCATAGGTAATGCTAATTCATAAGCCACTGGTCCTTTCTTGGAAAAAATCTCAAAAGGTCCACAAAACCTAGGTGCTAACTTACCACACCTACCCAATCTCAACGAGCTCTGTTTTTATTTCACTTTCAAGTAGACATGCTCACCTACTTGATAGTCTTTATATTTTATTTTCTTATCCGCATAACTTTTCTGACGGTCTTGTGCCCATTAGAGGATATTTGGGGTCTAAAATGGGCCTTATAAGAAAATGTGCCAACAATAAATTTTGTGAGTTGGAATTCAAGAACCAATAGAATTTCAATAAAATGAGTCAACCATAATGGTTGAATTGACATATTTATAATAAAAGAAAACTACTTTTTTTGTTCGTATTTTAAAAATATCTCCCTTTGTTTTTACTCAAATTTCAAGCGGAAGAGCTCGTTGGATGCATAATTTAATTATGCATCCAACGATTACCCACACTGCATACTTTTGATGGACCTTGCTACCCCAAAAACAAGAAATACCTGAAAAAAAATGTGATGATGATGTCATCATCACATGTTTTTAGGTATTTCTTGTTTTTGGGGTAGAGGGGTCCATCAAAAGTATGCGGTGTGGTTACTCGTTGGATGCGGAATTAAATTCCACATCCAACAAGCTCTCCCGCTCAAAATTTGAGTAAACACAAGGAGATATGTCAAAAATACGAACACAAAAAGTAGTTTTTTTCATTCTTCCTCCAAAATTAGTAACTATTATTTTATTATTTTAACTATTATTTTATTATTTTCCTTAGGAGGCCCATTTTAGACCTCAAATTTCCTCTAATGCTCTTTAAGGTTTCCCTGGACCTTGGTAACTAACTATTCCAAGTCAAATAATAGGTCAGGCCCTAACATGAGCCGATCCACCGGACTATCCCAAGTAACTGGGGTCCTACACTTCCATCCATAGAGTACCTTGAAAGGACTCATATTGGCAGAGGCCTGATACCCATTGTTATATGCAAACTTTGTAAGGTGCAGATAATCCTCCCACTTGGTGGGGTTGTTTAGGACATACATACAAAGCATGTCTTCCACAATTTGGTTTACTCTTTCAGTCTGCCCATCCATTTGCGAGTGATAAGCAGTGCTAAAGTTCAGCTACGTCTCTAATCCAAAGAATAAATATCTCCAAAATTTTCTTGTAAAATTAACATCTCAATCTGATATAATTGCTTTGGGTATCCCATACAATCTAAATATCTCTTTTAGGAAGATATCGACAATGTTCATGGCCTTGTAGGTCAATTTCATGGGGATGAAGTGTGATGCCTTTGATATCTTGTCAATGAATATGAAGATGGAATCATTTTGCTTCTTGATTTTCGGTAAGCTAGTAATAAAACCCATACTAATAACCTCCCACTTCCATTCCCGAATGGGAAATGGCTGTAGAAATCCTGAAGGATGTTGGTGGTCAGCTTTACCTAGCTGGCATTCCTGACATTTCGCAATAAAAATTGCAATGCCGACCTTTAAATTAGGCTAGAAAAAGTGTCTCTTGCTGGCATATATCATCTTTTGATATCATGGGTGCCCCGAGTAGGGTTCCCTATGAAATTGTGTGAGGATGCTAGACCGACTATCCCCTCCATATGGAACTTAAAATCTATCCTTGGACCATAGTAGTCCGTAGTCATCCACCTTGTATTCCTTCTGTTGTTGAAACAACTGGTCCTCCTAGACCTTCTTGAGGATTTCCACATAGAACGGGTCAACTTTGTTGGCTGTTCTAATCTTCTCATGCAAATCTGCATCAGTTTGACTCAAGGTAACCTCATATATCATATGAGTTCATTGAATCAAAGCATCGAAAACTTTATTCTCTTTGCCCTTAATATGCTTTAGTTCAAAGTGATACTCACTTAGGAAATCCAACCATATGGCTTGCCTTGCATTTAGATTGGGTTGATCAAAAAAATACTTTAGAATCATATTGTCAGTATTTAGAAGGAACTTCTGTCCCATGAGGTAGTGCCTCCACATCTTCAGAGTGTGGATAATGGCCGCTAGCTCAAGATCGTGCGTGGGATAATTCTGATCATGTTCTTTTAATTTCCTTGATTCATAATAGATCGCATGGTCATTTTGCAAGAGGACTCCTCCAAGTCCTTCCTTTCTTGCATCCATGCATACAACGAAATCCCCATCAGGATCAACAATCCACAACACTGGTGCGGTCATCAAAAGTTTCTTAATATTTTGAAAAATTTCTTCACACTTGTCAGTCCATAAGAACTTGTTTGGTTTCTTCTGCAAGGCCATCATGGGGTAGGCGATTCTCGAGAATTTATCAATGAAGTTTCTATAATACCATGCTAAATTCAAAAAGGACCTAATGTTAGTGACACTAGTCGGGGTAGGCCAATCCTTTATGGCTCAAATCTTTTTCGGGTCCACAACTATTCCTGCCTCAGATATGATGTGACCTAGGTACTGTATTTGTGGTTTGTAAAAATCACATTTACTAAACTTAGCATAGAGATGGTGTTCTCTCAACACTCGAAGTACTATGTGAAGGTGTTCTTCGTGTTCCTCTTTATTCTTGGAATAAAACAGAATATCATCAATAAAGACTCGTTAAACTTATCCATATATTTACTGAAAAAGATGTGTTCAAGATCTTACCTTCGATCTCGACCATTGTAGCTTGATGGTCCACCTGTCGGCTATCTAATGCTGCATAGATTCATGGGGTTCCTACTATATCCTCAATGGTAGGTTCTTCTTGCAGGTTATGCAAGACTCCATTGTTCTTGTTCTTACAATCTTGAGCATAATGCGTCCCGTTGCACTTCCAACACTTGATCGCTAAAGGGGTAGCATTGGCTCCACTTACCACTTTCTTATTACCATTAGGAGATGGTACATAAGGCTTCGTACCAGTTTTGTTAAAGTTCTTGTTCACTTGACAGCTATTATTTTGCTTTCTATAAGGCTGCAGGTTTGACCCAAGCTTGTAGTTATCAGAAAAGTTTCTAGACTTTTCTCGGTTTTGGTTCTGTTTTTCTTGCTGTAACTTCCCATTCTCATAGCAGAGGAGGGCCTTGTGTAGTGTAGTATCCAGTGTCTTTGGCATGTCGAATTATATCCTGTCCTGAAAACTGTGAGGAAGACATCGTAGGAACTACTGGATCTTCACCTTCTCTTCTTTGATATATAGTACATAATGCAACGGATCTAGAAATCTGTTTATAAATGCATCCATAGTCATGGACCCCATGTGCAGTTAATGTAACTCTTTTACCTTGCAGTCAAAGAACCTTTCTGACATGTATTTTTCTTGGAAAATATTTTGGAAATTTTCCCATCTTATTTCTCGTAGCTCATCTTTCTTGATGTGCTTTAAATCTCTCCACCATCTTGTTGCCTTACCATTCAGGTTGTAGATGGAAAGCCTAACCTGTATCACACTTGAATAGTTATAAACCTGGAAGTACTTACTCATTCCCATCAACCATTCTTCAACCTTTTCTCCTATATTTACTTCACCTTCATAGGTCGGGGCTCTTATTTTTTGAAACTTCCCCTAAAGACGGTCATCACTTCTTTGCCTCTTTCTTTGTGTTGAAAGTGAGTCATCACTAGCAGGACTGTGATGATCTCCTTTAGTTGCTTCAGGTGTACCTTCTTTTTCTTCTTCTCTTGGTCTGCTGGCCCACTCATTATATGGTTCTCTTTTGGATCTATTGATGGCTGGGTAGGTTTACCTTGTGGGCTCCCTCCTCTCATGTTACGCAATAATGATTCATTTGTAGCTTATTGTTCCTTTGTTTCATTTAGAACTTCTTCTATGAAATTCTTCAATTCAGCTTGAAGACCATGCAAAGTTTTCAGCACATCGTAGTTTAGCTCGACCACCAAGTTCACTTCTGGAGTGGGGGTCATCATTTCTTCCTGTCAGTTGTTTTCTTCATCAGTGTTCATAAACTGAACAATGCTGTAAAAATTTTCCTGTAACGCAAAAAATTTTAATAGCAGCAAAAATTTCTATTAGTAACAAAATTTACTTATCATACTTTATTTTCTCTGCGTGAATGTGTGGTGCACCCATAAGTCTCTTAGTATTGAAACTGGGCTTTGATACCAATTGTAATGTCCCCAAAAATGGAAAATAATTTTTTTTATAGGTTATTAAAAACTATCCGAAGGGGATCATTATTACTCATGTGGAATTACATGTGCTACTTAAACTTTTGATATCTTCAGAAACTACTCATACTGTCTTGTTAATCTGTTATCCATTCCATGATTATTAGTTCATTTACTTCTTATGTCTTAATTTTGTTATTTAAACTATTTGTACATCTTAGTTATTACTGTCAGTGAATTAATGAATTGTATAGTTCATTGTTTTACTTCTACACATGTGCACTTTGTTTATTAAGTATAAACTAAATTAACTTTTTTGATGGGAATAAAGTGGTGGAGTGGTGGGACTAGTTCTCCCATCACGATATGCGAGGTAAGGTATTACTTGGTTACGTAGGCTTACTTAGTTCAATCGAACTAAGTCACTTCTCTCTTTTACTTACGTAATTCATTACTTGCGATAGGATTGTATGTAAAGTGTGTTGACATCCTTAGTCGTCGATAACCTGCTGCTAGTTATTACGTTGCCTATTGACTTGGTTTAAAAACTTGGTAAGTGTCGTTATCGTCAATTTAGATATTATGGCTAAATTTCTTGTACATTGATTATTCTTCATTATGATATTAAATTCATCATTTTAGATGTCATTAATATCTTTTTCATGCTATGTATATTTTTAATATATATTGTTTTTTTTTACATTTCCTATGTTCTTTTATTGGCAGGTTATTAATGGTTTGAGAGCAGAGCTTTGGATTTGATAATCCGAGAGATTATCATGGCATAATTTGTATGCCATGGTACTTAAGCCTAAACACCTTTAATACTATGGTATTAAACCCTAATCTCTAAACCTATGGACTATGTGGAAATTGAACCCAAGAGATAGAACAATTACACTCACAAACTTGCTAATCAATGACATGCAAAATTAACATCAAAGGAGACTAAAATTGGAACATAACCAATTTGAATAAGTGTACAATAAGTGTACAGTTATTGAATAAGTGTACAATAGCCAACCTTGTGAAGTAATAGGCTGTTGCAATATATATTTACATGATATATTTGAATGCATAAGGATGCCATTCAAAATGGTCAAAAAGTAGGCCTACTAAATCTAGTCAAATCTCCCATAGGTGCATAAAGTAGTTTCCAAATCCACCAATATGATCATGAATTGACTAAGTCAAGTAGGAAAGCTAATGAGGGATGGAAATATAATTCATACATGATTTTATTAGGAGAAAAGGAAGTAGGATGATGTGGGCAAAAAACAAGTCAACTACACCTAGTCTAGCTTTCCCTTTTGCCTTAATTCTCAATAAAACAGGCAGCTTTTCAGAAAAAGAAGATATGTGCTTTGGAGGATCTGGAATAAAGAATACATGCTAAATATGGTTTTTAAGAATTTTCCCAAGCACTCCATGACTCAGTTTTAGAAAGTGTTGACTTTTATGTCATGTAGAAGGCAACTAGCATAGAGTGGAATCTAGGAGACTAGGTAATAATAAAAAAATGATTAATTAATGTCTAAGGTAGGTAACCATGGGTTGATTATTCTAAAACCCCCCATTTAAGCCTAATTTTATGAGTAAATATCAGAAAAATATAGGGCCTAGCAACAAGGCTTAGTCACCCTTTACATACTGCTTGTCCATACAACCAAGGAAAGAGGCAAAAACCCAGTGGGAAAATCCTCCCTTAAACATGGACAGTAAAAAAAATTTGAAAATATTATCATCAATCATGATTTACAGCATGATCAGAAATCCCTAGCAGTGATTTGAGATTTCCGAATGTCTTGTCACAAAAAAATTTGGTGAAGATGTCTGCTACTTGTTCTAAAGATGCACAGAAGAGTAGATGAATGGTGCCATCATGCACAAGCCTTTTGATGTAGTGCATATGGATCTCAATGTGTTTGGTTCACTGTATCTGAACTAGATCATTGTATATTTGAATGATGCTCTGATTATCACAATAGATAATAGTTGAAAACTCTGATTCGAAGCCACATTCTCCAAGTATTCCCTGCAACCACAAACATTGAGTTGTTGCATTTACAACTCCTCTATACTCTGCTTCTATAGATGGAGAGTGATATAGCACTTTGCTTCTTGCTTGAACAGCTGAGTGGTCCTTCTACAAGCATGAACACATATCCTGATGTTGAATTTTGATCTGTGTTGTCACCTGCCCAATCACTGTCAGCAAACCCAATGAAATCAAGATCAGATTTTGCTTTGTAGAAGCTCCCATGAGTTCTTGTTCCTTGAACAAAGTTTAGGATCCTTTTGGCTGCCCTGCAGTGGATCTCATGAGGCTGATCCATGTATCTTGATTCCACACTAACTGCATAAGATAAATAAAACACCCAATCAACTGCCTATACAGTGTATTATTGACCATAGGAGAAGAACCCGCTTCTTCAAGATTAACTACTGAAAGGAAGGGAGTCTTTCGTGGTTTGCAATATTTCATGTTGAACTTGTTCAGAAATTATAAGGCATACATTGACTAATGTACTTTGATTCCATGTTTGGATTGAGCAATTTCGAGACCCAAAAATTGGCTCAACAATCCCAAACATGTCATAGAAAATGCATGGTTCATTGCATCCTTCAAGGAGATAATCTCTTTCTTTGAACTTCCTGTAATCAGAAGGTCATCCACATAAAAGACAATAATCATCAAAGAACCATGAATCATATTCAAATAAACATTAGGATCAGACTTGCATTGAACAAAACTCAATAACATCAGAAAGCCATCAATCTTGGCATACCAAGCCCTGAGGGCTTGCTTGAGCCCATACAATGATTTATTTAACCTGCACACTAAAGATGGATTAGAAACAAACCATTTAGGTTGTTGCATGTAAATATATTCAGTGATATCTCCATTTAGGAAATCACACTTCACATCCATGTGATGTACCTCCCACTGCTTCGAAGCTACAATGGCTAAATCTAGCCTTATGGAGTCCATCTTTACCACTGGTGCAAAGGTTTCATTATAGTCAATACCATGTACTTGTGAGTAGCCCTTGGCTACCAATATTGCCTTATATTTCAAAGGTGAACCATCAGTAGCAAATTTAGTCTTGAAAACCCACTTACATTGAACTAGCTTCCTCCCTTGGGGAAGATCAACCAGTTCCCAAGTGTTGTTCTTCTGGAGCGAGTTGAATTCTTCTTTCATGGATGTTTGCCATATTGGATCATGTGATGCATCTTCATATGTCTGTGGATTTTATCCAACCATCATATAGCACTTCTCAGTAAATAAATTATCTTTCATACAAAGGGCACTCTCAAACTAAGATCTAGTCCTCCTAGTGTCACTAGGATTTCCAACTAGTTCCCCAGCTGCATGAATGGTATTTGCTTCCCATTTTGGTCTTGTAGGACTATCAGGATATTCAATCAAATCATCATTATCAAAAATATCACAATCATCAAACTCATTAGTCTCTCCACTTATAATCAATGGATCTGGTGGTGAAGAAGACTCTCCAACTTCAACTACTACTAAAGGCTCTTCTTGGAACTGAACACTTCTTTCAATGAAAGATTTGTTAGTGCTCAAGTTGATGAGATTGTACCCTTTTGAATCTTCATAATAACCAACAAATAGGCACTCTTTGCTTTGGGGCTACAAAGCCTTTCTCTTTTCAATTGGAATTCTAGCCCAAGCCTTTGAGCCAAAAATCCTGAAATGGGTCACATCTAGCTTGTGCCCACTCCAAGATTCAAAAGGAGTCATACCATCAAGCTGCTTATGAGGAACCTTATTCTGGATATAGGATGCATAGTTTATAGCCTCAGCCCAAAACTTTGGTGGCAAATTCTTAGCCTCCATCATGCAGGTTGCCATCTCCTTCAGTGACCTGTTCTTTCTCTTAGCAACACCATTTTGTTGTGGTGTGTAAGGGATCAAATGTTGCATTTGAATACTTGAATCTTTACAATATTGAATGAACTCAGACTTGACATACTCACCACCATTTTCATATCTGAGGATCTTGAGTTTCCTCCCAGACTAGTTCTCAACCAAGGATTTAAAGACCTTGAAAAGGTCAAAAACTTCAGACTTGTGTTTTAGGAAGTGAACCCAACAATACCTGGAAAAGTCATCTATGAAAGTCAGTGCATATTTGGCTTGACTCATAGACATATGAGGAAATGGACCAGAAATGTCACTGTGGATCAACTCAAGAGGTGTAGAGGTTCTCTCATGACTAGCTCTCTCAAATTTGTGCTCTGGGTGGTTTCCTAGGATACAACCGTGATAGACTCCCTTGGAAAACTTGATCTTTGGTAACCCTACTACCATATGTTTTTCACTCAAATCAGAAATATACTTGTAGTTAAGATGGCCAAATATTTCATGCCAAATCTTGCTTGCCTCATTAGCATGAATAAAAAGAGTAGAGGGGTTTGAGTAGGGTAGAAAAAGGGAAAACATGTATACCTTCGAAGTGTGATCAACAACACCTTTTTATATGACTTTACCATTTGAAATTTCTGTGATTTCAACATCATTAGGGAAGAAGATGACCTTCTTTGGAGACCCATTGTGAGTCATCTAATACACTAACAAGAGATTAGAGGCAATACCTGGAACATACAACATATAATTGAACTTACCATGATCAAGATTAATCCCTCCTTTCCCCAAACTATCAGTGAGAGAGCCTTCTCCCAAAACTATTGGTGGACCTTTCGACATGTCAAGAGAGAAGAATGCCTCTTTTGTCGAAACCATATGTCTAGAAGCTCCAGAGTTTATGATGAAGCTAGGTGATATTGATGTGCTAGCAACCAAAGCATGTACTCTCTCTTTGTCTTTTGAATTTGATCCTCCTTCGCTCTTCTTTGAGAAATCAGTAACGGAGATGTTATTCTTCTCCAAGAGTTGGGTCAACATGTCAATTTGCTTCTTCATACAAGAGCTCTCAGAATGATAGCCCTTACTACAGTATGCGCACTTGCTCATTTCTCCTTTGTTCTTATTCTTTTGGAAGTTCTTCTTAGAACCTTAGGGATCCTCTTGAGACTTGTTATTGTCTCTCTTTTTCTCAGGTGGATTTTTAGCTTTTTTCTTAATTTTTGAATCCACCCTTGAATAACCAACAAACAAAGCTTGGTCTTTGGAAGGTTTGATGGTGCCCATCATCACAAACTTATCTTGTTCCTGTGTGAGGGATTCCATGAACTCTGCAAGATTAGGCACCTTCTAGGCTCAAGCTGTCAACTTGGTGGCATGGAAGGTTGAAACAAACACTGAATAGTCAGGGCCAAGCTTCAAGAGTATGGCCAAAAATAGTTTCTCTTCCTTCTTTTCAATCCCACACTATTTTAGCTGCAAAATAAGGGCTTAGACTTGGAAAAATAGAGTTTCAAGGATTCAAAGCTAATGGGACTCAAGGAGATCAGCTCATTGTGGATTTGAAGTCCTCTAATCTCATCTATCTTACCAAAAATATCTACAAGATTCTACCACACTTCATTTGGTGATGTCAATCCATCAAGATGGAAGAGGAGGTCTCTTGAAATGCTCAGACACAAAAGACCATAGGCCTCATCCCCCCTGTTGTGCCATTTGATTTTCTCTGCTGCTGCATTGGGATCTACCTCAGTTTACATAGTAACCCTATATATACCTTTCACTCTCAATAATATCTCCATCTCAGCTTTCCATTCAAAGAAATTAAATGGAGTCAAGATGATCTTCTGAGATTGGCCCATAGCTAAGAAACTGTGCCCTTCAGTTAGCAAAATATGCTCCCAGTCAAGATGTAGAACTCGTAATAGAAATATGGAAGGAGATAAATTGATCTAAAAAGGCTCTGATACCATGTGGAAATTGAACCCAAGAGATAGAACAATTACAATGACAAAATTGCTAATCAAACATGCAAAATTAATATCAAAGGAGACTGAAATTGGAGCATAACACTAATCTATATTGAATAAGTGTACGATAGCCAAACTTGTGAAGTAATAGGATGCTGCAATATATAATTACATAAGATATTAAAATGCATAAGGATTCCACTCGAAATGGTCAAAAAGTAGGTTTACTAAATCTAGTCAAATCCCCCATAGGTGCATAAAGTAGTTTCCAAACCCACCAAGATGCTCACAAATTGGATAAGTCAAGTAAAAAAGATAATAAGGGATGGAAAGACAACTCATACATGCTTTTATTAGGAGAAAAGGAAGGAGGATGATGTGGGAAAAAAACAAGTCAACTACACCTAGTCTAGCTTTCCCTTTTGCCTTAATTCTCAATAAAACAGGCAGCTTTTTAGAAAAAGTAGATATGTGCTTTGGAGAATTTGGAATAAGACAGACATGCTAAATATGGTTTCCAGGAGGTTTCCCAAGTGCTCCATGACTCAGTTTTAGAAGGTGTTGACTTCTATGACATGTAGAAGGCAACTAGCATAGAGTGGAATCTAGGAGACTAGGTAATAAGACAAAAATGATTTAATTAATGTCTAAGGTAGGTAACTATGGGTTCATTATTCTAACAGAATAAAGCTTATCTACATCCCTAAGAAAGGGTCTTAGAATTTGGACTAGTGCAACCTATGACTAAGTATTATGGTAATACCCTCATAGTACAAGCTTTGTAATATATTAACGTTGGCATTAGAGTTTGGGGTGACATGATATATGGTATAAACCATACATTCCAGGGTTTAAGCATTGGTATGGAGGGTGGAATGAAATGATACTTTGTAACAATTCATGACTATGAGAGTGGGTTTGTTAAAACATTAATGGACTCTAGCCTGGTGCATTTGATGCTGGTTGAAAAGCGTGACAACCTTCCCCTTAGGCTTGTCTCGCGATGGATGTGCATTGCATTGTCATTTGGGGTTTCATCATTTTGGATTTGTGTAGAGGCATGGCCATGGAGGTGACCTCCATCTTGTGATGTAATTCCGCATGAATTTATAAGCCTACACATTATTTAGGTTTACAGTTGGAAAGGATGGCATACTCCTCATCCCCATTTGGTTTTTGCTTGCAAGTGCTGAAAGGAATGGAGGAGAAGTGTGATTATGATACTGTTGGATCCAACCATTGCAACCATGGCCACGGTAAGCCTGATAATTCAAGCTTATTCTTGTCACCCTTCAATCCTGTGGGAATAGATATGTTTAGATTGGTTGTTTGGTTGGGGTGTGATGTTGTAGCAAAATTGATTTCTCCTTTGGGATTTGCATACAGACTTGGTTAATTAAAAATGGAGGCTTTATTCCATAAATCGTTTCTTAGGCCATTCAGCTCTATGTAATTTTTATTTCGGTTATGTAACTCGTTATGGTTTTTGTTTTGGGATTTTAAATCCATGGGCTGCACCATTGCAAGCAATGTTTCCATAGCCCATTGGCACGCCTGTGTAAAACCTTGTTCTCAACCTTTAATGGCAACTGTGTATAGACATTTGGGATCTCTGTGTAAGTAGATGTAAGCGTTGGTTTTTATAAATTGTAAAGGTTTATGGTGTATGTGATTTCCTCCTGCATTTTTATCACTACTACATTTCGATTCAAAATCTGACGGTTACTTCCGACGGCGCGTGGATTTATCTTTTTAAACCTACCAAAAATCACAAAGTTAAATTTTTTTTTGTAAATGTAACCACCAGCGTCGCTTAAGCGACGGATATTCTCCTAACCATCGGTTAAGCGACGGATATTCCCATAACTGTCGCATATTCGACGCTTATGCTAAATGCTTTACATCCAAGCACAATACTTTTTATCAAAGCATAGCGGTTTTTTCTTGAAGGGAAGCTCTGATTTTAACTAACCGTCGCATATCCGACGCCTAGTTTTAAATTGAAAATCGTATCCTTGCCGTGCTTTCCACTTCATTTGCAAATGCTAAAGATCTTGGAGAGTGGATTGGTGCTACTGCACATGGGCGGGGAGGATGGCGCGAAGCAAGAAGGGCAGGTATCTAACCTACCGGTGGATATCATTAACCAGGGCTCCTCATTTAGGCTATTCTTTTTGCAACAGGGCTCTTTCCTCATAAAATAGGGTTCTTCAATAAACAGGGCTATTATTTTCCAAGGTTATTAAAGGCTGCTCCTATTTAAACAGCTTTTCATTTTCCCTATAGAGATGACCCAGAATTGACTCAATTTTTAGAAACACTGTATATTATACAGCTTTTCAGAGACTGGGCTACTATCTGTTGTGGTAACTTTGAATGATGTTTTCAATTTTCCACCTGGTGTGCATCCTGTACCAATTGAGATCCACATTCAAGGGATTGATATAGCCAACTTCGAGGCTCGAATGCAGGCAATGACCAAGCCCTATACTTCGACATGATTTATATTGAAGAGGGGCTTTGCAGCACACCACGGGTCAGAGCTCTGCCTATTCTTCTTCTTTCTTGCTGAAGAGGGTGCAGACAGACACCTCTCGTGGGTTTTTTCTCACCATTAGGTCTCAGGAAGAGGAAGGAGAGCAATATCAGATCGGTCGGTTTTCAAGTCCTTCAGAGAGATGGCAGGGGAGAAGCCCAAGACAGGCAACGTGTGGAATACAGTGAAGCCATTTGTCAATGGAGGAGCCTCTGGTATGCTCGTGACGTGTGTCATTCAGCCCGTGGACATGATCAAGGTGTTTTGGACGTCATCAAGATCAAATGTTTTGCGTCTGGTGTATGTAGGAAG